>JAQFZH010005375.1:0-10653 GCA_034695485.1 Entomobrya nivalis
GTTTGCATAAGGTTTGCAAATAAATATGTGCTCGGCAAAAGAGGAATGGAGTAGATAATTTCTTTATCATTTAATGCATGGAATACAATGGTTTCGATTCACTTCTCATCTTAATATATTATAGTAGATAGTGGTGTACACAACATTAAGCATTGAATTGAAGTGGGATCACAATTTTCGTAAAACTTTTTCTTGATGTGAAAATTTTTGATACGAAGAAAATGAAAATGAATCTCAAAAACTTAAAAGTAAATTTTCCAAATGAAATGAAAGCTATACCCATCCTCTCAAACTAAAGTTGCATGTTGTCTTAATGAGTTTGGTGTGTCATAATCTTTTTTCTTAAGTATCTAGGCTTAAATATTCGTATAAAGGCAAAAAAACACTTCTGTTTTCATACAAATATATAAGCACGATGAATCAAAAGAGTAACTCATTAAACTACTATTGGTCTCAGTTGGATTGATGCCGAGAGAGAACTCCCACTATGCCACCTTTCCTCTTTTTTCCATTCTGTTTTCCTTTTGTGGTGCTATGCTGCTCAAAGGAAAAGAGTTCCTCTCCTTTTTTAGCATCCGTTGTCATATTCATGATTGTTATACTTACACCTTCATACTTTACTCACATATTTTCCTTCTAATCATCTTCCTCTCTCCCTTTTTCATTTCAATTCAGGAAGCAAAACTCATCCGTTTCTTCAGCCAAGACAGTTTCACTCTTTTTATTATTATTTCTTCAGTGGAGAAGGAAAGAAAGGATATGATGTTTGATGGAAATCACTTTTTTATGATAATGAGACTAGTCGTGGCAGTGACAGGCAGCGTACCATATTCTAGCAGCGGTGTGGTATATATAGTTGCTCATTGTTCTCCCCACTTTAGCTAGACACCACTACACTGTCTTCTGAGCTGCACTGTGTTAATTGACTCGACCTGTTCATCAAAAATTATTCCTTGTGCTAGCAACCACCCCTACAGGATTACTATACCTCCGTCGTCATTATGATCATAAATATTGTCTATTCTCCACACTTCACTACTATTCCATCATGTACAGCGGGGGTTTCGTAATAATAAAGTACATATAGTGCAGTGGAAAAGGTACATACGATATGGACGCATCATCAAAAGTAATACTATATGCGTATATGTTATTTGTGTATGTCAGCTAGAAGATTATATACCTTACTTGTCCAACACATTTCATCCTGATTTCTAATCTAAAGTAATATTAACGTGTTGTGCTGGTGTTGAGCTGCGTGCAAGTATGTATTCGATTTGTTCCCATTATCTCCTTGCCGGGCATACATACATTTTCATGAGGTGATGGTATGGTGGTGGTAAAAAGGAAGTGATTAGTCGCTTGGTTGTCAGACCATTTGCTTGCGCTGTTTGCTTGCTACTTTTTTTCATAATCATCATTTTCTCCTTGTGCTGCCACGTTTTTATCATCTTGTCAGTATAGTACAATTTGTGGCAGTTTGCAGAGAAAGCAAATAACCTTGTAGTACTTTTATGTTGAAAGAGCAAGGGAAAGTAAAAAAAAACATTTATGCAGTCCTTTGCTTGCTGTACCATCATTATTTACCGTCATCCTAAGTGTTTATGATGATTTGATTTTGTATTGTTTAGTATGATGTAATTTTTGTAGCAAGAAATTATCAACAGGGAATAAAATTATATATAACGACTTGCTTAATTCGTTAGAAAAATTAAATATGAAAAAATTTACAGTTTAAAAAAAGTTAGGATATTTAAATGAATAATTAAAAAATACGGAATGGAAGTAATATAAGGCATAATGCTAATGCATGTTAAAGAATTCGATAGTTCAACACTATTTTTTTTCTCAAATTATTTGTATACCCAAAAAGGGGAAACCGAGCTCGCTCGCTCGATCAAAATAAATTATTGTATGAGAATATCATTACAAACTCAACAAAATGTATTATGTATACAACCTAAAAAGATTTGTACAGCTTTCCTCGTTACAGTAATTGCATGTACGCTCTTTATAAGCTGGTACGCTGTGTAGTTGGCCGATGATATTTTATTCATTTCATTCATTCATTACATTTTACTAACATTTTCAAAATCCTTGTTGATCTCTTGTGTGCTTTCTTCCTGTTCTCACTAAACAACAGATGAAAAACTGTATGAGTTGTGTTGTGAGAGCACAGACTTGTTAGTTTATAGCAAACTTGGCCTAATGAGCCTCTTCTATCTTTATTAGGGAAGGGATTAGGCATGAAATCTGGCTGGGCTTGCTTTCTATCTCACTCAAAACCAGAGAATAGAAAGTAGTGGTAGTGTAGTAGAGGTCCTTGTGTGTTTACTTTTCTGTTTTGTGCTAGTAGTTTGTTGTTGATGTTGTCGAGTTGAGAGTAAATCTTTGAGGTGCTTTACGTAAATGGGCTGCATGGGATGTTATGTTGGGACAACGAAGAGCAAGAGAGAGAAAGTCTCGTCTACTCTACAGCATCACTGATTGTGAGTTTACGTTTTTTTAAAGAGAGACAGTACAAAAAAGCACGCTACTTATTTCATGGGTTGATTTATCCGTATATTTTATCCAGCTTGCTTCCACTTCCTGTGGGAGGTTAGTCTCACGGTTTTGCTGGATATAAAGTAAATACTGTGCTTTAGTAGTCGAGTGAAAAATATGCTGTAAATTTACATGGAATGTTTTGATATTAGGACGAACGTATTATACAAATAGCTTTCTTTTGTACTTGGGTAGAAAGTCAACCAGACTAGTGAAAAGCTATGAGATTCAAGATTCAAGTGCAATGTGATGAGAGGAGGGAGATGCTCTGACATGAAGAGAGGAAAGACGCTTGAAGAGTCGAGAAGTAGTATTTGTTGGAGAGGCAGTTTGAAGGAGCTGCTTATGAAAGGGCCCATAGCAGAGACACGCACGCCATGTCATGCCCTTCTCCAGTATATGTCAAATATATTATTCTTGATGTGTTTAATAGGCTGACATATCGTATATCCAGGCGAGCATTTACTGATAATGATAATAATAAATGAGCATATTGAAAACGGTGATGTTGGGTGAAAGTGTAATATTTCATTAAATCATGAGACAAGAAAGAATCGCTCTACTTGATTTTTTGTTGAAAGGTTGGCTTCATTTTAATTTGAACAATCTTTACTGTTGACGTTGACCCTTATGCTAAAAACCCTTCATCTACTCAGTAATTAGTCATGGGGCTAAAAATACGTTTTGCAGTAAAAAAAATGGAACTTATGATGATGATACCTAAGCTTTTTTCTATGCATTGAACATTGAACACTTTCACTTTTCTTGTTATCAAGGATTCATGCACATTTCCAATATCTAAAATGTAGTTGTCGCCTGCCGATCTTCATGGACAGCTTTGGTGTGAGTGTGGTGTAGTATGGGGTGCGACAGAGAAATTGATCGGCTTTTCTATCCGTCGTCTGTTGATAATGCCTTCGTTTGATGTACATAAATATATGGATGGATAATGATGGCATGTGTGTGTGAAAGAGGGAAAGACTAACGAAGCTTCGATAAAGTAAAAGAAGTACTTTCCTTTTTCCTAAAGAGAGTAAGCTCAGCAGACGACGAGATTCTCATGCAAAATACTCTCGGTGTTGGCTGAGTAATAATAATACTACGGAACTTTTATGTATTGTTTGTTCGACTTTGATTTATAGGGCTTTTACTGTTTTCAAAACCTCTTCGGGTGACTAAAGGAAGAGAAAGTGAATAGTTTGATATAGTAAAGCACTATATACATTGGTGTGATGTGTGCTTTTAATAATAATAATAGAAGGAGCATAAAGAGACATCTCTATATTGTAAAGAGTAAGGCTGTTACATTAGAACATGCATATATCATTGATAGATTTTCAGTCACTTCCTCTTTTTTTCTCTTGTATTCTTGCTCGCACAGCAGAAGCACCAGCTTTCTGTTTTCCTGATATGCAAAAGCAAGAAGAGAGAAGAACATACGCGCGTTTTACTACAATTGCCATTACTGTTATTATTATTTCTATTCTTTGCAAGCTGCACACATACCATTCACTTTCACTTATTTTTTCTCTCCTTTTTTCTCCGTGCATACACTTTATATGTCGTAAACAGGAAGCATATGCTAACTTTCTTACGTAAAAGACATCTAGAAAATGAATTTCAGTTTAGATCAGTGAGGGTGTTATGTTTTCCATTTCCGTTTTTGATCAGTGATAGTCATTTTTCAATCAAAGCCATGCATAAAGAATATATACTATACGAGAAAGTGCTACCTTATACTTTTGGAATGTCAGTGTTTCTATTCTAGAGAAAAATGATTTTAAGGACTACGCATTAATTACAGGAAAGCATCATTCCTCCCTGCAGCTTTTTTCCTTTTTTTATCAATCAACAGATGTACAATATGTAAACGAGGTAGAACGTGAAGGCAATATCTACAGATTTATAAAAGGTGTATTTGGTAAAGGCAAGTTGAGTTTATAGTAGCCGCATTAATCTTTTAGTATTTCAGGCACACGTCTCTGATTCATCGTGATCGTGACGATGGTACTGGTACTGTATGGTAGGTTGGATGATAACGATGATTGTTGACTCTCGCATTTTTCGAATGACAGGCCTGTCATCACTTCTTGGCTCTCGGATGTTGAAGTAGTAGCAAGTCAACGGACAATGCAATGTGCGTAGAATATTCTATGATATTATTCTTTTGTGAATTGTTTCTCTGCTGCTGCTAGAACAAAAAAACATGGAGTTGTGCTTTGTTGTACCAGCAGTATTACAAATACTGGTAGTGTTCGTACTTTTGCCAGTACCTTTTTATTTCATGTCATCGAATCGGTAGTCAGTAGGCTGGTTACTTTTTTTTATCTGTTCTCTCTGCTAAAAATATATTTCAACGTGATAACAGGAGGAATGAGTTGTGTGTGTGTTGATGATAGAAATAGTAGGAAAAGCCAAGTCAAAGAAGAAGAATTAATGGATGACAGGGAGCACGTCTCGTTTCCTATATGTCACGATGATGAGGATGATTTTGTTGCTTTTTCTCCTGCTCTCTGTGAGCACTTTGCCTCAGAACAAACTCAACACACCAACACGTGACGAGACCAAGCCAAGTCAGAAACCGTGAAGTTTAGTTGACTTGGCGTTTCCAACTATGAATGTTCTATGAGAGAAGCAAGATCATAGCCATAGCCAGCATCATGGTTTGGTGATCTCTCTTCTTTTCATCTAGTAAGTTATGCGTGCATGCATACATGCCAATGACAGTTTACTTATTTTGCTGGCCAAAGGATTTTAGATAGCTAGGTTGGATAATATTTTGTGGATTCTATCTATCCGACTGACTGAAAGAACGAATTTATTTTTGGATAAGTTATTATTATATAAATGTTGCAGAAGAGTCGAGTTTATGGGATATTACACACACGCAGTATTTTTACTTGATATGAAGAGACAAGCTTTGTGGGAGAACTGAACGTGCATTGGAGTAATAAGCTGATGGAGAGGAATAGTGGAGGAATTAGTTGGCTGTATGATGATGATGGTGACGGTGGTATGGTGGAGATGAATGAATTATGATTGGGTTGTTTGCAGCGACGAGGATGATGATGATGGTGCCGTTTTGTGGAACGTGCCTATGTGTCCTCAGCTTCTCAAGTGAAAATAAACCGGGCAGTCAAGTTTGAACTGACTGATAGTTACATGTACATATTAGAATACCGGGTAAAATACAATGCAAGCAAGCATTCAATTTTATTAACTAAGTCAGTCTAAAAAAACCATAAGCTTGTATGATGTTTTTTTTCGGATGTGTGTGGGAAAGAGGTAAAGATGACGATGCTACTTTGTATTTGCTGTGTTGTGTGGTGGTGGTATTTTATAGATAAGTGTTATTAGTATTATTATAAGTGAGCTGACTTGACTTGATTGCAAGTTTTTGTGTATTTATTTATGTGAGTACTTTGCTTTTATTGCAACTTACTCTGTAGCTCAAAGTATGCATAGGGGATTGAAAAATAAATGACAGGAAATGGTTAGCATATGTTTAATCTTATGCATATATACATAATGCACATAGTGTAGCAAAACCAAACCAGCGTAGAAAATGAATTTGAGATCGATGGGTTTGTACGTTTTGAACGGTTGGCTGCCATCATCGTAAGTTGTTTTTTCATCGAACATACTTACAAAACTCTTTTTTCGGTACTATATTGGCTCACTCCAAAATATATGTCTATATCCTCCTTTGTACACCCCTTCCAAGTTGTGTAGTCCCAGATATTTTAAACTTAAATGCTTTATTATGCATATTTATAATTTAGTTTGGAACTCGGTTGATGGTGGTGGTAGGAGCTAACAAGGCTTCAATAATCTGTTTCAATGTTTAGAAGCCGACAACGCAATGGCGGATGGAATATCTACTAATGTACGTGTGTACACATGTTCACATGTGAAAGGGATTTTGAGTGAATGTATATACATATCTGGCTAAATTGCTCCCGTTAGGCACCATACTACCGAGAAAGGAGAAATCCGAGATTGCTTCAGCTCTCTCTCGCTCTCCCCACTACCATGCATCATCATCACACCACCAGAATTGTACGACTATCACCACACCACCAATAGATAGTAGGAAAATTGAGGTTCTGTCTGTATGAACGTACATGTCCATCACCTTTTTTGCACGAGCGGAGGAGCATCTGTCTGTTTGAGTAATAATATGCAAATTTCCATTGAAATGAACTGAATTTTGCATGTCATCCACCGCCAACATGTATAAGATAGAGAGAGAATTGGTAACAGATTGCGTCTCTTCTTTCGGTAATGTGATGTTGCTTGCTGTCTGTTCCTTTTTATTTTTTTACCGTACAGCCAACGGTGATATGATGGTGGTGGTGGCGGTGATGTGAAGGCAGAGCAAAGTAAGAGACGATGATGATGTATGTGGATTGAGTTCATGTGTGTATGTGTGTGGATTGTACGATATAAACCAAACCAAGTAAGCTTAAAAAACTCACCATCAACGTAGTTTTTTTAGTACCAAGAAGCAAAACAGAGAGACAGAGGAAAGAGATGTTATCGAAAATATTGTGGAAGCTTTTTCTGGTGGGAAATGCTGGTGGTGCTGAATTGGTGATGGTATTGCGAGTGGTTGTGGTAGTCGTCCTCCTAGTGGCACTTGAGGGGGCTATATGTGATGTTGATAGTACTAAAGCTGGAAAAAAGGATAAATGTTTTAAATCACAGTGACACTTTGCTTTTCTCTCCGTCTGCAATTGACGGTAAAATGTTGTAAAAAAAGATGTTGCTTGAAAATAATTTTTCTGGATTTTTGATTGCTGCTGGAAAGGAGAAACGACATTGTAGTAACCATTCTATTTTGAATTGGAGAAATACATTTTTTCGATTTTTTTTCTGAGAAGGTTGGGTTTGTATTATGTACACAGGTTTGGTGATCATATATGATGATGACAACGCCACGACCACGATGATCTTGATGATGGTACAGTTGGTTGACTGAACCGTAAAATATTTGAATCTCTCTCAATGCTCTTGCGTTTACCTTGGTTGAATTTTGAGAGTAGGACAGTTCGAGTGGCTGAATTTGTGATGTCACTAGTCACAACTCACTACTAATCACCACGTAAGGTGGATAGAGTAGCGATTGAATTGGTTTGGATGTGTGATAATGATTCGCATACATACATTTATTTATTTTCTAGCTACATCTTCTTCATATACTACATTCAAAGAATGGTTAGAATGGTTGAGCAAGTGTGCACAGTAAATAAAACGCGTCAATGTTGAGAAAAGAAAAGTATGAAATACTAGAAGTTTTTGTGTGTCTAAACCTCTAATTTTTTTTTCTAGTGTTATGAAAAGATGAAATTCTTAAGGGAAAATGACTAACAAGTTGAGTGGCTGAGTGTTAGCAGTTTCTGTCGTCGTTTCAAGCTTTCAAGAGAGAGAGAAAATAAACGAATATATAGAGAAAAGTAGTATTTGGGATGATCAACACAAGGACTTTGGTGGGTGGAACGGAATAAGAAAATACGTAAATAGTGGAAGACTTTATTGTATATAAACTTATCTATATAGTGTGTCTACGCAATAAGTAAAAATACTTTGACTATAAGACAAGATGAGGCATCAGTGACCCATTCATTCATTCACCCTCTCTTTATTTTTTTGCTGTTGCTGTCTCAAATGTTCTGTCTAGTACTTTTCTTAGTATTTTTTCTACTCTCAAAAAAGCCAGCAGCTTTTTAGTCCAATTTTGGTAACGTCTGGAATTGCACCTCTGAGTCACATTTGTCAGTAGCTCTGTTAGCTTGGGTTTGCATTTATTTTCGTTCACTTTCTTGTTGGCTGAGTGGGAAGAGGTTGAAAGAAAGATATGCTTGTATTCTATAAAACACGGTAGTTAAACCATTCTAACAGCAAAGAGGAAAAGCACAACAGCAAAAGTTGCATTAACAATTTTGGGATTTACTGATGATGGTGGTGGTGGTAGCAGGCAAACTCTAGGATAGATTGAGAGAGAGAGAGAGAGGGAGAGAGAGAGAGTGGAGAGGCAACTAGAGAATATTATGCATTTTGTCTGTTGTCGTAATGTTTGCGCTTTGCAGTCAGCAACGAAATACATTATGTTTCTGTTGCTTTTAACTTTTCTTAAAAAAAACTACAAGTATACAGGTTTTTGTTTCTATATTTTTCTACTCTCGCTTCGCTTCAATCTATCTTTTAAACTCTGAAGACTTGACGACTCACGACACATGCATTTTAATATATTTATGCATTGCTCAGTTATTTTAAAATGTTTGATGTTGTTTTTAAAACATTTTCAGGTTTTACAATTTTAAAAGACAAACAGTTATTTTTTCTTCAAAGTTTTTTTTTTCTGTGTTGGTAAATATGTGGGTATAGATTTTGAAAGATGTAACGATGTTTTTTTTCTGTTTTACTTTACCTACTTTTTTTGTATGAAGTCGTTTTTAGATCATACTCTTTGCTTACGTAATGTTTTCTTTTAGTATTCCTCCTTAATCTTGTCATGCGAAACTACAGTTCTATTTTGATTATATAGTTTTATTGATATGCATATTTCCATATATTTGAGAAAATCTGTACAAATAGAAGTAGGAATTTTGAGGTTTGACAAGACAAGGGTAAGATTTTCTCTGGTAGTCAATATGATTTGCTGGAAACTTCATGCAATGTCATACAGGAAACTATAGTATTGAGGATAATAATGCGCATACAGAGTGAGTGTGAGTAGTCTGTACAGTATTCTCTCTGTTCTTGTCACACGACTTCCTTCCTTCCGATACTTGGACTTTTCATCATCTTTTCTCCTTTTATTTTTTTGTTGAATGAATTTCACGTTTCTCCAGACTCAAAAAGAGAAAAAATAGAACTGTTTTGTGTATGTAAAGGGTTTAGTCTTTTTGCCTCCATTAATACCAAATGAATGTATGCATGAACTTTACGTATTTTTAAAGTATTTTACTGAGTTCTTGGTTGACTTTTGTAAAAAAAAAAGTTGAGTTTTTTCTACATTCACACACACCACTCAAGTCACATACAGTTGGGATGCCCATGTACCAAATTTTATTCTTTTTTCATTCTCGTATATTTTACACACTACCAAGGAACTCTTTAAAAGATGAATACTCGGAAATAGGGATTCAAAATTAAGTAGACAAGACAGTCGAAACTAGAAACGCTGATTCTGATTGCAGGAACGAAAACACAACACTCGTCTCTAAAATGAATACAGAAACGAAGCGAAGCGATATAGTACAGTGTACTACTGTGAGTAGTGCTTAAGAATTTTTTAAAGTAATAGCATTGTAGTGTAGTGAAGTGTAGTAAACTAAACTTGAACTCTATTTTTGTAACAACATCCAACTATGCATCTCTCGCTCTTATTTTTCTCGAAGAAATCTAAGTTGAATAAAGAAACGAGGAGTGTAAGAGAAAAGCTTTAACTTTTACATTTAAAAATAAGAGTACCTCATTACTAGAACTGGTCGTATGCATAAATAAGCTGCTAACAAATTATAAACATGCTCAACTCACACATATGATGGATATTTTTAACCAGCTTCTTTTTGTGAATTCTTATGTACAAATATACTCATTTGCACGTAGCATCTCACATAAAATGATTACCTGTTTGCAAGATAGTGACAACAGTGGCAAGCTTACAATAGAAATGTAGTCAAGTATGAAAATTGGAGTCAAAATAAGCTGCAATGAAGGTAGGCAGTACCATCAATGCATTGCTTTACTTACGCCTACTATTTCTGCATGCATATGTATATATGTATTTATAAGATTTTTTACAAAAAAAATACCGATAATAACAAACCCTTCAACAATGCATAATATTTACTAGCAACGAAGTGGCGAGCTTCGTTGAAACCATTTGAACAATGACCGTTGTGCCTATAAATACGATCCGATGAATTTAAAACACTACCGCGACAACGTAGCAGAAGAGCATCATTACATAATTGCCTATGGAAGGCATTTGCGAAGAAAGATAAGCCACCTTCCCACGTATGGTTCTTTATTCTTTATTGTGGCACAACAATGATATTTGAACTGCTTATTACCTTTCAACTTCCTTGTGGCACAATGAGA
>JAQFZH010005376.1:0-10652 GCA_034695485.1 Entomobrya nivalis
TAAGAAATGCCTGCAGTTATATGGTTTCGATATTTAAAAATGACTGCAGATATGTGTTTTCATTCGCTCATCGACGATATGCTTTCCACAGTAGCATCATTCTCAGTTGACCTCCATTGTTAGGGCTGTAATCAAAATGTGGTGGAATGCGAGTCGAGTCGAACTGGGGGCGAGTCGCAGTATTCCAAGAATTTTGATACCAAATTCACGACGAGGCTGCCAGGGGACAATGATTTTACCAGGTTTGACCTTTGCAATTGTAATCATTATGGGTTGGAATATGAGGTCGGTGGAATCAAGGCTCCGGCCAAGTCCAAGTGTCCGGACACTTTCCAGAGTCCAGGATGGGGGTTTGTCAAAGAATAAGGTCACGGAGGATGGATATGGTTAATTGGCAGGTTATCACATATTGAGGGATTCGCTTGCGGGGCGATCTGAGAAGATCCTTTTGTTTTGATTTTGGCTGCATTGATCTGGAAAGACGTTATTTAGCTGTCGAGGATGAGTTCATGGTTTAAGCTTTAAAATAAAGTCCCAAGGACGTGTAGAAATTAAATAGGGTGGCTAGGCAGACGCGGAATGGTCATAGTCATTGGATGGAGGAAATCCGCTTGAAGAAGAAAGAGGGTGGAGTTTGGAAGCATCATATCAAGTAGTGGTACAGGTGGTCCCAGTAAGCTAGTTAAGCTATGGAAGATGCATACATATTTTGACGGTTAATTTTTGAAAATGCATAAAACTTATAAATGTTAAAAATACAATTCTGCTGGTTTCAATCAGTTTGGCAATATTGGCAAAAGAAAAGGTAATAATAATACCTCGTATGATTTTAATTAGAGTAGGAAATTTTCTGTAATGATTTCTTATAAGATAAGCAATAATTTTAGTCAGCGAATTTTCCAAATTATTTTATTCATTTTGCCTTGTGCATTGTTTTATAGGGTCGGCTTCGTTAAAATCAAAGATGTCAAGCCGGGTGAAGGTAAATTGTCATGAGGTGTTCTCGTATTTGAGCTGTTTTTTGAAAAATGCTCTAGTGGAAATATTCTTGTCGAATGGCTCATTGCCAATTTCAATCTAGTCGAACGACTTGTTCAATTCTCATCAACTCCCAAATAATCAAATAAATGTTTAGTTTCATAAATGTCATGACCATTAAGCACTAAGGACCCCGAGAAAAAATGTCTGTTTGGATTGGTATTGGTAAACCTAATTAAAGTTTATGCAGTAATTGCCATTTCGATTTCATTGCATTGTGTGCACTACTTATCTTGATAAAAATAAAAACTACGTACCGAAACCTGTCACTAAATACTACTTTATAACTGCTTTAGAAAAAAGTTAAGCATGAATTCATTATATAAATTCCATAATTCTATTCTATTCTAGTCATATTCTCATTTGAATGATTTAAAATATATTGGATATGTCGATTATCATTGGATTGCTTTGGCTTGGTGACAGACAGTGACATGACAGGCGATGGTGATTTTGTTTGTGTTCAAAGCCAAAAAACGAGAGAAATCGAACGGAAAAAATAGTATGTGATTTTTATCGTGTATTTTTCATTGTCCCAGCTTATGTGTAATGTCAGTACTGTGTAGTGTAAGTACTTTTATACTGCTGCTGTTGAAAATGTTTTTTTTTTTAATTTTGAAAGTTTCGAAAAATTAGTGTTCCACTTTTGATTAATCAATCCTCATTCTCACAGTGATTACATTCTTTTAATTATAAAGCTGTATCTGATGTAAAGTTATGGTGAGTTCTGAAGAGCAAAGGGAGAAACGGCGTGAGAGGGAGGAGATTAGTGGTGAAGGAGAGGAGCCGTCATCGTCAATGATAAGTGTACACGGAGGGACTCAGCGTGAGATTGGCGTTAATTTGTTGCCATCGCAAACTATTCCGTTAGGTTCGGTGGGGATGCCGTCGTCATCATCATCTTCTTCGACAGGAGGTGCAACTAGTTCAAATGAAGATCCCTTCCAAAATATTATTTCCTGGTCCACACGGCTTAACTCAGAAAATCAAAAGTTAAAGGACCAACTAGTTTTGGCACAGCAAAAGCTTGCGGAGAAGGATTCAAAAATGAATGAGCAAAATGTAAAGTTGGCGGAAGCTC
Source organism: Entomobrya nivalis (assembly GCA_034695485.1). NCBI lineage: Eukaryota > Metazoa > Arthropoda > Collembola > Entomobryomorpha > Entomobryidae > Entomobrya > Entomobrya nivalis. Next base: position 2,120 of record JAQFZH010005376.1, read on the forward strand.
AAGACTTAATTGCGGAGCAAAACACGAAGTTGGTGGAAGCTAAAGGCTTAATTGTGGACCAAAAGATGCAACTGGGAATTGCGATTGCAAAAGAAGTGGAGGCGAGGGAGAAATATGCAGAGTTGATGAATTCGCTGAAATGTTTCTTCAATGAAGAAAATTTTCACTTGTTTGAAAATGTGAGGAAGCATTTAATGGATGAAGAAGGTCAGCAAAGTATTTCGGGGCCAACCGCGAAGAAAACTCTTCAAGAAAATAGTGAACAGAAAATGGACAATTTTCGGAATCATTCTCAATCTGCACAAGAGTAAGCTAATTACAGATACCTTTTTTATTAAGTATACAAACTTGACAGAGATCAGAAAATTAAATAATAAATTATTTTGGTTTCTTCCTAGTTTAAATGCAGCTGTCGGTGACCAGAGCTCACCTCCAACCGAAGGACCAGTACCTCCACCCCCGTCCGATGAATCAGATGATTCTATTCAATTTCTCGAGGAACGCTCCGGAAATTCGTCTGATCCTCTCAACCTTCCAAATCCAAGGCCACCTGTTTCCAAGTCCAGTGAAGCCAAGAAATCTGTGATGATATCCAACAAGCTAGCTTCCACCTCTGAGAAAATGAACAAAAGTGGGTCACCTCTGCAAGCCATGCCTTCGACGGAACTATTTGCAACGCCAAAGTCTCAACCAGAACTGAAGATCATTCTTTCCAGACAACCAATTAAAGCGGTGGGGCAAACTACGTCCAAGGTGACCACGAGGAAAACTAGTGAGGAGGCAGGTGTAGCTGTAAATTTTGCGGCCGACATTTCTAAAAGGTATTTCTGTTCTAAAATTAGCTATAGTTTTTATAAATCGAAACCATTTAAATAGCAATTTTAATCCTTTTTTGATAATGAACCAGATTAAAATCTGCAAAAGCAGTATGTGAATCGCCACTTTCCCGACGATTCGAGACGAATAACTTGCCAGTCTCAGGAGGGCTCCGGAGCAAAGATGTTAGTGAAAGCCTCAATGAACCAGATGACGATGAAAACTCGTTTGTACTACCTCTACTTTTACCCCAGCCTAATCCGTTCACCATGTATGTGGATGATGAAGATTCTCGCAGTGATCTTCCCAATTTGAGAAATCAAAGACCACCTGTTTCCATGTCCAAAAAAGACCAAGTATCTACGAAGGTATCCAGAAAGCCAGTTTGCACATCGAGCAACAAGCACAGCATGGACATTGCCAAACGCGATCAAGGATTCGTCTGCCTTTGTGGATATGTGTTCGCTTCCCGCACCACTTTGGATGCCCACATTCAGTTTCTAACTAAACGTCACAGACGTATTGAACCGTCCTCAACTTGTTCACCTTCAACTTCCACATTCCCCTCTGTCGGAGGACCTGGAAGTCGAAGGAAACACAATTTTATTACTCGTCGTATAGCTGTCAAGTAAGCTTATGATGCGTTTTTAGCATAAATTTGCAATTTAGTATTTTGCGTATGTTCCAGTTTTTTAAAAATGACTATGTATTTTTTATTCTGATATTTTAGTAGTTCATCTCTAATTTCCACTTCCACACAGCCGATTCCCATTCTCATCCAACCTTCTGCAGCAGTAACATCCACATTACGCAACGAAGAAGAACAAGACAGTGCAGTCAAATCTGGGGGTGTAGATAGTGGACCAAAATACGATGACTTGCCACAGAATCAGAAAGCGGAAGAGTTTACCATCAATGGACGAAAGTTCCATGAATTCGACACCAAAAAGCTGCAACTGGGTTCATTTTATTGCATTTGTGGGAAAAAATGCAGGAACAAAGAAAAACTGCAAGCTCATATCACTTATGGAAAACCAGACCTCAAATTTCCTTGTGAAATTTGTGGAAAAGGTTTCCCGTTCAGGAGTACTCTTGCAAATCACTTGGAACAAAGCCATCAAATTGAAGGAGGCGATGATGGTGGAAAGGAGGTCCATGATACTCACAGAGCCAAACGCCAAAAAAATGAGTGTCCAAAATGCGGGAAAAAATTCAAAACTTGCGGGGATTTGTTCCGTCACAATAAATTGTTTCAGTAAGTTTTTCCTCGTAAACATTTTGTGCAAATCTCAGTTCAAGTTGAATGATAATATAGCTTTCTGCATATTTTTTTTGATTCTTTTGTTTTAGTACATTGACAAGCTTTGGACAAGCAACCAATATAGGAATCAGAACGAGCAGAAACTCTCCGTCACATCACCACGTGTCATCAGTACCACCAACCATCCGACCAAGAAGAGGTGTTCAACAGTAGTTTCCTAAGGATGATGAGATCCATTTTTAATGATTATGTTGTGAATGTTTGTATTTGTGCAAATATTTACTAAGAACAAATTATATAACTTGTAATAAACTCCAATACTGAATATGTCTCTAATCTCTGTCTAGTCCGGTGTCTTGTATGTTTTAAAGTTGCATTATTGGAATGCTGTGTTCATGTCAAGAGTAGCAATCAAGCAGATTTTTCCTAAGTGACCAAAATCTCAACCTTCATCAAATACTTTGGAAGTACTTGGCTTTTATCATAAACGTTGTATTGGCTTCCCCAAAACCCCTTCCCATTGAAAAGGGACCCCTACACCCTACTCCAAAATTCTTCCTCCATTTTGAAAGGGAAAAGGTCAAGAATACTGAGAAAATAGCGTGGAGGTCGAAAATTATAAATATTTTAGGAAATAACAAAAATTAAGAAATGGAATAAAATACGAACTTGACAAATGATCAGATATCAGATCCAGGCAAATCGATTCTAGTCGAATAGCTCCTTGCCGATTTCCAATCTAGTCGAACTCCTTGTTGAGTTCGTATGAACTCCGAAAAAAAAATTGTCTATTGATTAGAAAACCTAATTAAAGTTTATACAGAAAATGCCATTTCGATTTAATTGTGCTATAAATTCTAAAAGCTCATAGACATGTCAAAAGTTTGGCTAGAAACTTTAAAAGGTTTTATGTATTCAAAATTACAACAAAGTAGTAAAACTGGAGGGAAGTCGTCTCAAATTACACATTGTTGTCATAAATGCAAAATGAAAATGAAGGTGTCTTGACCATAATTATGAATTACATTACTACGAAATCTTGACAAAAACTATGTACATTCAACCAAAATAACCTTTTATCCAAATAACTAAGTATGAATTCATTATTTTAATTGCAACAATGTCAAGCAAATTAATATATATTTTTTACTGCTTTATTTTGCCAATTGTTTGGATATTTCGGTTACATGTAAATCGATGATGGATGATTTAAATAATTTGAGATGGAAACGTTAATGCATAACCATAATTACTTAATTAAGAAAACTTAGTATGCATGCATCATGTCATGTCAGGTTTATATTTTCTCCATATTGCTTGCCTTGTCTAGCTTGCTGATTTTGTTTGCATGTGTTCAAAGCCAAGACTCGCAGGCGAGAGAAAACCAAACTTGTTTTGTTTTCACAGATCGGTTTTTTTCATGCTTCATATACTTTTCATCAACTAACGGCTTGAGTCATTAATCATACTGTTGCTGCTCAAATTTTAATGTCAAAATTTGTAATTTTTAAATGAAAGGTATGAAAAGTTTATGTTCGTTTTGATTTTATTCCTTGTCATAATGATGGTATTTTTTTAAATTAAAAAGCTGTATCTTTAATAGTCAGTAAAAATTATGGAGACCTCGGAAGTGCAAAGAGAGAAACGGTGTGAGAGGAAGGAGATTAGTGGTGAAGGGGAGGAGCCATCATCATCAATGGTTAGTGTGAATGGAGGGAATGAGAGTCAGATTGGCGTTGATTTGTGGCCATCGCAAACTATTCCGTTAGGTTCGGTGGGGATGCCGTCGTCATCGTCGTCATCATCTTCATTGGCTGGAGGTGCAACCAGTTCAAATGAAGATCCCTTCCAAAATATTATTTCCTGGTCTACACGGCTTAATTCGGAAAATCAAAAGTTAAAAGGGCAATTATTTTTGGCACAGCAAAAGCTTGCGGAGAAGGATTCAAAAATTAATGAGCAAAATGTGAAGTTGGAGGAAGCTCAAAGCCTAATTGCGGAGCAAAAGATGCAACTGGGAATCGCGATAGGAAAAGAAGTAGAGGCGGGGAAGAAATATGCGAAATTGATGAATTCACTGAAAGGTTTCTTCAATGAAGAAAATTCACTATTGTTTGAAAATGTGAGGAAACATTTAATTTATGAGGAAGGTCAGCAAAATAGTTTGGGGCAAATTGCAAAGAAAACTCTTCAGAAAAATAATAAATCTAAAAGGGACAATTTTCGGAAGCATTCTCTATCCGCACAGTAAGCCCATTAGAGATTTTATTAATTATTTAATCGTATCAACGGCAAAGATCATAAAATGAAACTTATTTTGATTTCTTTCTAGTTTAATGGCAGCTGTCGGTTACCAGAGCTCACCTTCGACCAAACGACCGCGCCCTCCACTTTTGCCGGAGAAATCGAACGATTTCATTCAAATTCTGGGGGAAGGCTCTAAAAACTCGGGTGATGCTGAACCCCTCAAGCTTCCTACTTCAAGGCCACCTGTTACCAAGTCCAGTGAAGAAGCCCAGACATCTGTGAAGACATCTAACGAGCTAGGTTCCACCTCAGAGGCAAGGCATGGCACGAACATGTCATCCCCGACACCACTTGCACTTGTAAAAGATTTGACAATGTCGAAAACGCAACCAGAACTGAAGATCATTCTTTCCAGACAACCAATTAAAGCGGCGGGGCAAACTACGTCCAAAATGACCACAAGGAAAACTAGTCAGGAAAGATGTGTTGCTGGGAGTCATGAGGAAGACAATTCTAAAAGGTATTTCCTTTCTAAAAAGTTTCATTTTTTAATTGGAACCATTTAAATAGCCTATTAATTCTTGTTTTTGTATATCAAATCAGAAAAAAATGTGGAAAAGAACCACAGGTTGGCGATCCTCCACATTCCCCGCCATCGTTTGAAATGGAATTGGGGACAACTGGCTTGCCAGTTCCAAGAGGGCTCCTCTGGAGCAAAGATGTTCGTGAAAGCATCAATGAACCAGATGACAATGAAAACTCGTTTGTATCACCTCTGCTTTCACCCCAGCCTAATCCGTTCACCATTTATGTGGATCACGAAGGTGATGAAGATTCCCGTGACCCTCCCATATTGAGAAATCAAAGACCACCTGTTTCCATGTTCAAAAAAGGCCAAGTATCCAAGAAGGTATCCAGCAAGCCAGTTTGCACATCGAGGAACAAGCATAGCATGGACATTGCCAAACGCGACCAAGGATTCTTCTGCATTTGTGGATATGGGTTCGCTTCCCGCACCACTTTGGATGCCCACATTCAATTCCAAATTAAACGTCCCATGGAACCATCTTCAACTTGTTCACTTGGTGATGCGGAAAAAGCCAGATCTACCTCTTTCGGAGTCAACAGCAAAACTCGCACAAAATGCAGGCAAAATTTCAAAATTCAAGTGAGTTTGATGCGTAACAATAAATTGATTCAGTAAGTTTTAAAATATTTTCTATAATTAAATCGCAGTTCAAATTAAATGTGACCTGGGTTAATGTACATTTAATTGATCTTTTTTTTAGCAAAATGACAAAGGGACAAGCATCCAAGTCAAGAATGAGGAAAAACAAGGTTATCAACGGAAAGTCTGCACATCACCAGGTGTCACCTAGCTCGTCGGATAAGTACACTTGCGCGTGTGGATTAACGTACACTTTAAAATCCAGCCTTCACAAGCACATGGTAAAGAATTCACGTGGTAAGATTTTTAAGTGTAGTCAGTGTCACAAAGCTTTTTTTGAGCCGAGTGATTTGAGGGTCCATGCTAAAGCAGTGCACAAAACAGTCTTGGAGGAGGGGAATTACGGGTGCGGAATTTGTGGAAAATTGTTTCAAACTGCTGATGTGTGTAGAAGGCATCGTATTCGTGTTCATGGTGCTCCACGCTACTATTTGAAGGATTTGATTTAGTCAGATGATTTATGTTGTGCTATGGTATCAGGAACATGGACAGTAAGCAGAAACAGTAATTGTAGAATTGTATAACTTTCTGTTTATTCCGAATAGATTAACTAAATGGTCCATGTAAATATATCAAATAAAACATGCAATCATATGTGAAATAAATATTAACTTCGCAAGTATTAAAATTCTAAGGTTTTAATCCATTTTTTGCGCATCTTATTAGCTTGTTAAAATATATTAAAATTCAATAGCTAATTAATAGTACAAAGAAATAAACATTTTAATTGTAGTTTTTTTGTTTCATTTAAACTATTTATTCAAGTCATTTTTGATGTAACTCTACAATCAGCTACATTTTGTGTCTCTTAACTTACTAAATATTAACCTTTTTGTTCATCTCTACAACTTATTGTACATACCACAATTGTATATCAAACCGATTGCGATTCCTATTGTATACCTTGCCAGACTTCATCGTACTCCAAGCACATCCCCTATAAATGCACAGTTCGACAACCAAAAATACCACACAAACAATTAAACAAGCAACCCATAAAGTAATAATCGTTATAAAATGACTTTCATCCAGAGATATTGCAGTTGGCAAAGCGGACTCAGCTTCTATTTTAGTTAAACTTTTTACTCTTGCTCGATCTTGAACACGACTCGCAAAACTTAGCGCATAAAACTCTTTAGTCCAAAATCCCTCGATTCCATTTTCAATAAAAATGAGGTATGTCTCATAAAGCCATTCTGCATTCGGTGGGTAAAATCTCCAATATGTAAACGACGAAGGAACCATTTTTTGACCCAATCTACAAATCACTTGTTCTCCAACATTCTTTGATTTTTTCCTCTGTTGAATTACCTTTGTTGCTTTTTGGTACATTGTGAACACATACGAAAAAGGACCAAACGCAGCAGTTCGCTCGTGAAATACCAGCTTATCTAAAAACGTTTCCAAGGGAAACAACTGTAGTTTAGGATTATCAGTTATTAAAATCTTCAGTAATCCTGCATTCCTTGACTGCTCACTATCTGGACCACTTGAGTTTCGAACCTGGACCATTCTCAATGTTCGTTCAAAAGTTCCTTGACTTTGCGTAGAAAAGATTAACGAGTAGTTATGCTCCACTAAATCTTGCAACGTGTCCAGTGTCTTGTCTGGAATAGGCTGAATCATTAAACTTGTAAATATTCCAGTATAGAAGTTGTACAATAATAAGCAGATAAATAACCAGAATGAAAATGTTCCAGAATATTTTAGTTCCGCATTTAAGCCAAAGTAAACTGGACACGATATCAAACAGGAAATTAGCGACCACAAAACATTCGAATACGTTGTCAATATCCCTGCACAATTTTGACGTAAATCATGCGAAAAATACTTTCGAACTTTTATTTTGCATAAAAGTATCAGTGAAAAGATTCCTGTGGTTGCAAACGTTAAAAACCAAACAATTGGATTAAAAGGCATTGACAATGGCGAAAAATCCCAAAGGTTTATTTGGCCACTTTGGGGAACCTCGCAATATATAAAATTTGAATCTACACTGCCAGCACTAACGTCCTGTGATATTTCGTAGGATATTCTGTTTCGAAGTGAGTAAATGCTCGAATTCTCCTGACTTAATAATATTCGAACATGAATCCCAGGAATAAGAGCTTCCTTTTCAAACTTATGGGGGTCTTTGAACAAAATGTAGGTAAGATTATGGCAGGAGAGCAGTTCCAATGTAATTTTTGCGACTGCTAAATGAACCATGCTGATGTTATAAAAATCCCTCATGTTTCGAAATCGTGCTGCATTTATTACGTCGGGTGCGTTAAAATTGTAGGAGTAAAGTTTTACAAGATTACTCACGCTTTTATATTTAAGTGATATAGTTTGGCTGATAGGATCATATCTTGACATTAATTTTGCTTTGGTAGTCTCGAATGAGATGTAAAGATGCAGAACTAGGTCGCTTGCTGACGTAGAACATGTGAGTACTGACGAGAATGCCCATTTGAGAAAAAATGGACTTCGATATAATTGTGGACAGTATTTATGACGTTTTCCAAATTTTTCCTTGCACGATTGGTAAAAGTGCTGATAATCGGAATATGACATATTTCGAATGTTCACAAGATTTCCAAGGTAATCCTTTATTTGTACTGCATCCTCATTTGTTAGCCATGACCGTTGACAAAAAGTTGAATTAAATGTAGTATATTTTAATTGGGGCTTATAATGAAAATGAACGTTTAATTCCATGATATTTTCATTGCAAAAACATCCTCCAAAGACAAGTAAAATTAATCCACAAAATTTGTTAAATGAACAAACTCTAACCCAACTTGTGAAATAAACTGCTAAGTTATTTTTCATTCTTTCAGTGTAGTAGTTTAAATAGATATTAAATCAGGAAAATCTTCAATAATCCAAAAATATTTGATTTAATTGTCTAACACGATGTGTCAAATCAAGTTTCTCCTGTTACTAGACATGCTGTTTTACTTCTAATGCTTGTTAAAATTTAATTACTATTTCGTTGA
>JAQFZH010005377.1:0-10651 GCA_034695485.1 Entomobrya nivalis
CTCAGCAGTCTTTTGCTACTTTATGACGAATGTGTAAAGTATGCTTCATATATGTATTCATAAGAATACATTATTTTTGCACTAGTCTACACCGTCTTAATTCATTGATGCAATAATTTTTGAAGAAGCTTGTATAAAGAGGGATGCTTATTGATTTTCTTCAGTAGAGGGCAATCGTATGTATGTATAACGTACGATAACGTATAATCTTTGCTTCGAAAGTATTACAATTTTTTCTGCAATTTAAAAAGGGTAGAAGAAATTTTTTTCTGGTAGGTGCTTTGCCATAAACATGTTATTTTGAAATGCTGATTCCATTCATGAGTAGAAAAATGGTATGTACTAAAAACTAGTATGCTCTACATTTTATTTCAGAAATCGTGAAGCTTGAAGCAAGGAAACAACGTAACTGCAAAAACCGTGCAGTTGATTCATTTATATTCACACCTGAAACATTGTTTAGATAGCACATAATGGTGTTTTTCGTTTTTTTAATGTTCGAGTATTAGTGGTACTTAACTCAGGAAAATATTTAGCCAGCGCCATTTCTTTCATATATAAAGCTATATATAAGTAATTAGTGGTCCTATTATAATATAATAGACACGGTTTAAAAAAGCTACTTAAACACAAGCTCACCTCTCAAAAATTTACAAACCCCGCCATAGTTAAGAAAATTTTGTGCCAAGAGTATTGCTCAGTCGAGTATGAAGTAATTTGTAACACAAGTAACAAGTTTTAGTTTTTAAGATGTTTTTTTTGCCTCCAAATCCCTCACATGACTAAAGTTAGATTTATGATAATGCAAAACGTACACAAGCCTCACACAGTTTGGAAAATTTTATTTACGCATATTATGCGGTACGCATCAAGTTAATATGGTAGATGTTATTTACCGAGCTTGAAAAACGATTTATGCAGATGTGGAAGAAAAAAAAACTTTAGTTGCATTGTACTTTGTACTTATACCAACCTATTACCAAAAAGGTGAAACAAATCACCCACAAAGATTACGCTTTTGATGTGTGCAGCACTGAAAATAAACTAAGAGATGTAATCAAGTTATAAACGGTAAGAAACTGAAACTATGTGAAGAATTATATTGTATTAAATAAGACGAAACCCCGAAACTATAGCGAGTGCGAACACGAAATAGAAACTGGGGCTGGTCGTCGCCTATATTTACCTACCATAATATCTAAATCATGTAAACATAAGGGGGAAAAGTGTCAGAATGCATATAAATCATGTAAAAAGTAAAGCCAGCTGCGCCGGCAAATTAACGTTGGATTAGTTTGCTAATCGTAATTGATCAGTTTAACGTCATTCGTTTAAAGTTAAAAATTAACTATTTTTCGTTTTTTAAATCATTTTTTAACTAGCCATATTTCGAAAATTGTTTTCTTGTCAAATTTTGGTACAATAAAGGTTGTTCCCAATTGAAAATGCATGTAACCGGTAGTTGGCCCTTATTCCAATACCGTTAAACAGATTTGGCCAATATCAATAGGCTCCGTCCCATTGACCATATAAATATTCATACCAAGTTTCATGTAAATCGGTTGAACCGTTTGGACAGATAGACAGACTTTTTATCCTTTATCATCCATCGATCTTATAAAGTAACATTTTGGCTCTTAATAAAGCAAACCAAAAGAAAATACAACATATTCAACATACATCCTAAACCGCAATGGTTTTTTCTTATTTCGTAGCAGCAGTGGCTATAACTTCCATAATCTATTCTAGCTTCATGACTTCCTAAAACTATTATTATTGCCAGCAAAAATATAACATACCATTCTTTTAAAACAGTTGGAGGGACAATTTTTGTTCGTGGCAGATCCTCGAATTTTTTGTTGTCCTTTTAAATAATCACATGAGAGCATCGTTCAGGATCAACGTATTTTTTATTGCCTTCTTCGTATTCTATGATTTTCCTTAATTAAAATGGGACAAATTAAACAACTACAAATAACGTTCGATTCCAAATTTGTTTTCGGCAAGAAGGGTGAGTTTTTTTCTAAGTGGAGGGCTCTGCTCTTTAAAGTCAAGTCAAGAAATTCAGGGTGAAAACAATTGGGAAAAAATCTAGCAAAGGATCAACACGTTCAGTGGCAAAAAAATACTTGTAGCTTTTAATTTTCCTTATTTTGTATCTAAAACAATTATTTACTCTATGTAATTGCCTTTCATGTAATGAAAAATGGTATCCTTTCTGTAATGACAAAGCCGCGTTCTCCTTTCAATTCAGTCTAAAATACAAGGTCACTTGTCGTTGACATGACATGAATACCAATTTATTAAGTAAAGATTTCAGTCGCCTAATAAATTTATATTTTAACCAGAATCTGAACTTGTGAGTATTAAAAGCTTATTCGATTTTTGATTACCATGAACACTTTAAATATAATGAACAGTTTAGCTGTACAACAAATGATAAGAAAGTATGATATTCCACGAAAAAATTGATATGATACACTTAAGAGAAATCTTCAGCGTGTCAATGCATATTGTATTTCTGAAGCGAATTAGGAGAAAGTGAAAGCGAAAACATGTCTCGAATAAAAATCATGATTTTAAGACTCCAGAGTTTTATCTTCTGTTTGTTTTCTTTAATGTGAAAATATCTGGTTCAATTTAAAGCACACGCAAAAGTTTTGAAAGATAATATGGAAAAATCCCCACAAATATATTTATTCAATGTATCTTCTGAGTTACAATATGGTTTATAAATTAGTTACAGGATTTTTGGCAGCTACGATGCTATCATATTTGCTTAAAGTATAACTAGTTTTCAGATAAATAGTTGCTAAAAATAGTTTACAGGAAAATGCTTTGAATCCATTATGTTTGTTTCAATACTTTAGTATCAAATCAATCAATCACAAATCACCCTGTTTAAAATTCAAAAAGTCTGTAAATATGTTTATAGGTCCGTTACAATTTCTGTTGGGATCTTTTCAGTAATTTTTCTGTAAACAATATTTTCCAGCCTGCCACTAAATAAAATTGTCGTTGTTGGTATGTTTACAACCACTGTTCCCTTTTGTTCGCAAAATGTATTACCAGTAAGTGGATTTGATTGATGATGAGAATTCCTTGGTTTATATTGATGACATAGATCAAAACCATTTCTGCTATTAGTTCTACTTCTTACAATACTTCTTCCTGTGCATGCAGTCGTAGTAAAGGTAGGAACTTTATTTGAGCATTGATATTGCCCAGCATCTTTCACTGGAATCCAGGATGGTAAAATGGATTTAAACATTCGTCGGAATTTCTTATTTAAAAATGCGTAGAGAATTGGATTGATGCTACTATTCCAACTTCCAAGCCATTGCACTATTGGAATCACAATTCCTAGAAAACTATATTCCGACGCATTTATACCATGTGAAAACTTGATAATAATCCCAAGAATATAGAGTGGTATCCAGCTGAAGAGAAATGTGAGAGTAACAATGCCTAACATTCGAAGCACAACATGTCTGGTTTGTTCATGCATTTTTCTGACAGGTGCTGAAGATGCAGAATTCTGGGGCACTGCACGATCCATCACATGACAATAAATTATCCAGTTTGAGACAAAAATTAACAACAGTGGAACGACATAAAAACCGAGTAGGTTGACAATGAGAAAGTATACATTTCCAAGGTTCTCTACTCTCCATGTTTCCACACAATAGCGAAGTCCATCGTATTCGGACACTTTAACCTCGAACACTACCGCCCATGGAATTGTGAAAGACAAAGCTACTGCCCAAATCATGAAGACAGTTTTAATGCAAGTTGTTTGAGAAAAACCACGGGGCCGCTCACAATTTCGGTAGATTGCCTGACATCTATAATAAAGAAACAAGGATCATGAAAATAAGAAAGCGAAAGTACTTTGCGAGGATTGAAAATTCACCCAATGGCTCATTAAATACTCAGCAGAAAGATAAGCTTACCTATCAAGTGAGATTGCGGCTAAGCTGTAGGCGGAAGCACATACCGAGACTCCTTGAACATATGCCACAGCTTTGCACATGAAAGTGCCGAGTATCCAAGCTGTAAACAGAACCAAAAATATTGACCTTGGAACAAAGTGTATATTCCTATCATGCGTGATCACAGATCATTCGATAGATAATAAAGGAATAGAGGAATTAATTCACATTAAGACTTACGAGCAATAATGTTTGCAATTAGTGTTGAAGGTACACAAAATACAACAACGAGCAAGTCAGCCACTGCTAAATTCATGATGAACATGTTAGTCACATATCTCATTTGAGGACGTAGGAGAACGACTAATATTACCATTACGTTTCCAATTACCCCAATCACCAAAATTAGCATGTAAGCTACAATAAGAATGATTGTCCATCCCCAGCCATGCCTCATGTATCTCTCGTCAAAAATATTCCACCAACTTTCAAATAAATGGTCTGCATTATGGTACGTTTCATTGGACAATTGCACATCACCTTCACTTGTGTACGTACCATTTATTTCTAAAGAATCCTTTGAGATGAAAGATGTAAAATTGGCAATGCCTGGCCACTTAGTTGTTATTATTGGATCAAATGAACTGTTCGTTTCAGAGTTTCTTACAAAGTGTTGATACTCATTATAGCTGGTTGTAATAAAACTCGAATTATTACTTTCACTAGCCATCAGGTAAAGTTTATTCGACGACTTGTTTTCTTTTAGCCGCTTTACATTGAGTAGAGATGTGGTTTGATTAATAGTAGACGCTGCTCTTTTTAAGAGATAACTGAGAGACGAAAATAAAGACATGATTGTAAACCGTTAAGAAAAATAACACTTTCACAATCACATACCAACTTAAATAACTACGGTTTGATAATTCTTACATTACCCTGGAATGCCTTTTAAATGTCCAATGACTGAGCTTGAGCATGTTATAAAAATTACTTTAGTGATTTGATAAGTTGATAATTACAAATTATTGGATAGTTATCGTTATTTTAGGATAACTGACTTAAGCATGTTTCTCAGACTACAAAAGAAGCAAATGTAAAATTTCTAGCCTATTACATGAATGATTACTGAGTTATTCAAGAGGATCACAATGTGTTTACTTGGTAGAATTGGCTACTTGGTATATTTTTTCGGGATTCACTTTTGATGGAGAAAGTATGTGCGAGCTGGAGAAAAGCTTTTCGCTGACTGACAAAAGAATGCATAACAGCAAAGAGCTTTAAAGGCTACGATGTAGCAGATCAGCATCTGGCTAAAATTTATTGTTAGCTGTGAGCAACATTAATGAGCTTCGAACGGTCGGATGCGTAATAGTCGCAAAAATTGGTTTCGTTTCCATATTATCGTATTACATGGTGAATAAACACACTGCCACAAATTTTGCTCAAACGGGTGCACCACGGCACCAGGGCGTGCACAAATGTGCAAAATCGAAAAATTCCAAAACTTGTGGACGGGTTGGGAAAACTTTCTTATTTTTGGTAGGAGAAATAGGCATGGTAATATACTTCATCACAAGAAAAAAATGCATTATTCCTTGAGATTTATTAGAGAAAAAAAAATCAAGTTTTTCTAACGTTATATTTTGTGCTGCTTGTCAGATCACAAGGATAAGCTATTCACGCATGCGAAAGAACATACAGTAGACAAACTACGACAATGCATATTCCCTGGTACACTACAAATTTGTGTTTGGAATTCGATAGCTGTCGAGTCTGATAACAATGGCGTTGGGAAAATATACAACATATTAGTTAATGTTCATTTTAATCTGCATTTATGAGTTATCAGCGAAAGGAAGTTAGATTGAATCCCAGTAATGACTTTGTTTCGTTTTCTCCTAGATTTGTTATAAATTAGACCATTTCATTTTTCTGAGGCTGATATTTTTTAAATTTGATTAATAGGTTTCCAGGACCATTTCTGTTAGTTTCAACTTTCGAATAATTTTGTCAATAAATATGTTTTACACGAATGATGCCTAGTATTTCAGCATCAAGATAATGAAAAATCGTAGTTCATGATAAAATCATATCACTAATGTGATATTTCAAAAGGAATAAATATTCATAGGATGGGGATTAGTGAATTAATTGCGTAAAAATTAATTGTCTATTTAAGTAAATATTGTAAAAATGACCAATTAATGTGTCACATGTGTATCATTTTTATGTTACCGTAAAATATCGGTTTTTGTTCGTCCTTAATTTATGTTTCCTTGTGAATCTGAAAACTGATTTAAGCCCGTTGACCTTAATAAAACTTACCTAGTTTTGAAAAGTAAACACTTTAGCTAATTTAGAAAAAAATGCGATATCTTGCCAGCGGAGCGCAGTGCGATAGAATTCAACACTACGCATTTTCTTAATTCATTTTGGAGAAAGTACCTCCAAACTGGAGGAAAGTCCTTGGCTGACTGATAAAAGCAAGTATTAGCAAGTGCTATAAAACCTACGACGTAGAACAGCAACTGGCTATGGAAAGTTTGTCAGTGTTCAGAAGAGAGATGAGAATAGGTAGAGCGGTCACGGCGTAATTTTTTTCAAAACACTGTTCAAAATTTTCCCATGTTAATCAAATGGTAGTTACTTTATCTCAATAGTAACAAGCGACGGTGACCACTCTATTTTCATATTTCTTATCTCTATTGTGTTCTGCCTTTACTGAGGTTATACTTTGTGTTGTTGATCAGATCACTAGGGAAAGCTACCCTTGCCGAACTTACATACATGTTAATAATATTTAATCTATTTTTAATACTGGTTTTAAACATGGGATGTGGTTATAAATCAACTAATATATTTTAGTCAATGAATTCGGTATATATTTAAAGACAGTGTAATCAATCTACTAAAACTCAGAAAATATCAAGTCTTCGTATCAAAATATGAAGTTATTTTTTGTTTAGATTTCATACAACAAAAAATATTTGCTTTTGATCGCCATAGAGAATCTCGGTTGGATAGGTAATTTTTTGATAGTACCTTTTCGAATTTTGAAAAAAATCGAGAAACCCTAAATAGATATGTTCTTTCTCGTTCAGAATCAAAATTTTTTTTGTAAATATCTCTTACCGTTTAGGCGGGAGGCGCGACTTACGCGGGCATGTTTTGAACTAAAATGTGCCCTAGCCCCCTTGTAATGGGTGAATTGGGTCAAAAAAATCCGAATTATAATAAGTACTACCTAAAAGATCTTATAAGCTACATTTCAGATTTTGTGGAGAAAAATGTGCTATTTTTTCCAACTTAGTAAAAAAGGACGTCATCTATCAGTAACATTTCCCTTAATTCTAACTTTCAAATTTTGACCAATAAATGCTTGTGTATTGACTAGAGAGAACTTTTGAATGACAAAGGGAACAATAAACTTAGCATAAAACTGCTGTTCACTGAAATATTTAATTGTTACTTTTGATAAATTTTCATGAAATATATTTTTTTGTTTTGTAAATGGTTGAATTTGTTGTGAGGGTGAATGGGCATTTTTCAAAGGTTGTATTTTAAAGTGCATACCACGATCATAATATTAATAAAAATATTTTAAAATGACCGCTCACAACAACGTAACAAATGTCGTACAGAGTTTATTGCCCAAAAAATGTGTAGGTAACGTAATACGCAGAGTGGCAATTTAGATAATGGAATTTGTTCCAAGTAGAGAATGTAATAACAGAACAAAATTATATTGTGAAGTTCATTTTACTGCAACAAAATGAACGTTAAATGCCATTTTTTAACGTTGAAGGGCATGACAGTCAAAAAACCCAAAGTTACTATTTTATAACCGCTGCAATAAGGCAAAAAATAGTTAAAATAGTATGTCAATAAAAGTAGACTCAAGTTCGTTTCTATTTAGCAAGGCAAAAAATTGGTTCTAGGTCATAACGTATTTGTACAATGAAAAATAAGTGTATGTACCAATTCATCTCTTACGATGTTCAACGACTTGCTTACATATTTAACTGGACTTGTATTCGAGTCCCTTCTATTTGTTCTCTCATCCGAATTAGACTCCAATCAAGCATGGATGAACATCAAACAGATGATAAAAGTACAGCAAAGTGCATGTTGTGATGTGCCATGCAGGTTAAAGCATGTTGCCAAGTAGAAAGGGAAAGCAAGAAACAGCACAGATGCAAACAGTTTGGTTGTGTTGCTCGGTTGTTTGATGGAACGCAGAGCATAGCATCTAAATAAAATACCAAACGTATTTATTTACAGCAGTGCTAACATCAGGGATGCAGTTCTCAATCAAATCAGATACATTTTATGTATTTTCTAATTGCAAATCAATACATTTAGAAAGAAGATTCATATTTTTTTACGTATGTCATTATACATTAAAACATTGAACGTTTATACATTAAAATTATAATAACATATAAGTGCACACAGGAAATGTAAAGGCTGAGGATTTTCGTTTGTAATTTGATGGCTTAAGTGGAATCTTCTGAAAAATTATTGTTTCATCGCTTAAAGGTTTACGTTTTAAAAGCGTTTACGTTGCGTTACGTTTAAGGCAGCTATTATTATTATGCCCAGAGAAACAAAATAATTCTAATTCAACAACACGTACTGTTGTTCTTCATTGTCAAAAATTTCTGTTCGTAAAGCAATAAACAGCAAATAAAAGTCATCTTATTCTAATAAATTAAAGTTAAGCATATGTTATTAAAATAATACAAAACATAATGTGTCAAATCAGACTTC
This sequence comes from Entomobrya nivalis, assembly GCA_034695485.1. Lineage (NCBI taxonomy): Eukaryota > Metazoa > Arthropoda > Collembola > Entomobryomorpha > Entomobryidae > Entomobrya > Entomobrya nivalis. The sequence continues at coordinate 8,703 of JAQFZH010005377.1, forward strand.
ATTAGTTCGTTAAATTTTACGTCTTTGGCGTTTTGGAAAATAAAACCAAACCAACCAACTAACCAAGTAATATTCTATTTCCATGATTTTGGTAAATATTAACCCGCTGTTGTTAAGTAAGCAATAGTGTGTTCCTATCAATATAGCATACCTTTATTAATTGCACATTTATTGCTTAGGCAATTTCAAATTAACAAGTAAGCGAATAAAAGTTGCATTCCTAAAAGTTGTTCGACATAAACGTTTAACGCATACAAATTCAACACAATGCAATTAAATTCCTTGCAGTGAAGTAATCACTTTTACCCTGAAAACAATAAAAATTCCAACTACATAAATGTTCATGTCCTCTTTAATATTACCTTTAATTAAACATTCTATTAGAAAAACTACAAATGCAACGCAATTCCAAAACGAAGTATTTTTTTGTAATTAGTAAATTCATTCAATCTTTGCGTTCTTTCAAGACAGACAGACTGATGATGACAGTAAAAACTTGCATACAAGCAAAAATATTTCCTTTGCCTGGTCCAGTCCAATAACATAGTATTTTGTATGAATTTATCCTGACATTATTTTCAGGGCCATGTGTTTAATATTTAATCGAAAAACCACAGCAAAGACAGCATGATCAACAAATCAATTTGTTTTCTCCCACTGTGTTAAAAAAAACTTATGAATTTTGTTCTAGAGAAATGTCTGTTTCGCATTCTGTAAGTTTCCTCGATAAGAACGGGACAAAATTGACAACCACAAAAAAACTATTCCTTTCTTATTTGATGAGCCAATTGACAATGCAAAATTTGTATTTTTTGGCGTTGAAGTTGACTTTTTGCACTTTTGAGTTGGTGTAGCTGAAAATTTCTACTGTTTTGAATGTAGAACAATATTTGCTGTATTATATTGCTTCTTACGTAATAAAGTAAATGCTACCCTTTCTGCAATGCCTTTACACATGGTATGCAGCTAAAATAAATAAATTTGAATAATGTAACGGTGAAATAGTTATATCCAGGGTAAAGGGACAGTGGGTCGTATACCTCTTTATAATTAAGTCTAAAATACAAAGCCACGCGGGGTTTACATGATTACAAATTCAGTTAAAAGATTTCAGTTTCTTTGTTTCTTTTTTTTAACCAGAATCAGGATTCCTTATCTGAAAACCAGAGTCTGATCTAGCACGCGGCACTATTATTAGGTTAGTTGTCTTAGATTACCATAAACCTTTACGCATGGAAAATCGTTCAGCTGTGAAAAAATGATGGAAAAGTATGCTACACCAAACAGCATAATCTAAGGATATTCAGGATTTTGCATAACATGCTATTAATTCAAACTGCGTATTGGAATTGAAATAATTATACGGTCCAACATGTAAAATAAACTCTTCCATATTGGAAATGTTCCACAAAATAAATATCTTGTCAACGAATATGTTTGCTTTAATCAGTTTAGAATAAAGTGAAAACAAACAAAAATGTTTCGAATGCAAATCATGATTTTAAAATGCCTACAATGCTTAACGTTCTGGGAATATTTTCTTTATTAGCAAAAAATTGGCTCAATTTATACCACACGCAAAAAATGTATAATATAAACAAATCATTAGAAAGTATTTATTCAATTGATGTTCATAGTTAAATTAGTAAACAGTTAAAGGAATTTGGCACAATGCTATATACTATTTACTTAAAGTATAACAAGTCATAGGATAAATAGTTGCTAAAACAGTTTTCGCAAAAACTCTACGCACTATTTATGTTTGTTTCATAAGTTAAGTATAAAAATCTATCACAAATACCCTGTTGAAGATTCAATATTTTTTTATAAATATTTCACAAGTCTGCAAGTCAATTTCCGTTGCCATCTTTTCGGGTTGCGGCCCTTAACACCCCTTCCACTTAGCACCCCCAGATCCTTTAGCACCCCTAACCAGTTAGCACCCCCAC
>JAQFZH010005378.1:0-10648 GCA_034695485.1 Entomobrya nivalis
AACTTACTATTTCTGGAAACACCGGAAACACAAGCTCCTCCAAATTAACATCTTCCTGCATCATTCGGCGAATTTTGGCTGAATTTTCTGCAATTTCTTTTTGCACCGAATCCTTCACCACTTTCATGGAAGCCTCCAAATCACCACTCTTTTTCGGTTGAAGCCCTTGGCTCCCTTGAGAACCTTGGCCCTTTTCATCTCCACCACTGCCCGCAACATTACCACCACAACCGAAATCCATGTTCAACTTCTTTTCTATAAAAATTGCAGTTCATAAAAAATAATATTCAATTAAATAAAACCATAAACACGCACATACAAAAAATTGATTGAACAGTCAATTAAACTCAAACTCCATTAAGTAATTAATATAGTAATTTACTACAACGCAACAGCAATACGTACACAATTAACAATTACTCCAGTCCAAATGACTAAAACAGACAGCTGGGCTCCAAAAATATTGCGATTTAGTTAAGGTGAATTGCTTAAAAATAAGCCAACGTACATCAAAAACACCTCACCTTTAAAAGGAAGTAGTTATTTTTTTCAATAAACTACTAACAACTAACTAACAGCCTCAACCTCAAAGAAACGCAAAACTGGACTTGCTGAAAGAGCAAGAAGAAAAGCAAAATTCAGTCTTCGTCCTCTCTTCCTCCCGCCACCTGCTTGTTGATCAAGATGCATGAATATGACGCATTTTAACAAAGTCAAAACCTAACCAGCAACGAGCAGCGTTCTCTCCGTCATGTAAAAAGTAAACAAGCTTCATGGCGAAAAGTATTTGAACTTAAGTTGCTTTCCCGCGCTTTGACTTACTTTTACACAATAGTATCGACTTCAACTGTATTACTTTATGGCATATGACTAGTGAATGGATATTTATTTACATGTAAATAGTATCAATCCAGTAAAGTTCTTTTAATGAGATGCCAATGTTTTCCATAATTACATAACTATTCAACAATTTAAAAAAAATCAATGCTGTTTAATAATGAGCAACAACTTTTACTAATTGAAAAGTACTTTTTGATTTATTCACCAGTTAAAAATCATGAACGACACGAATGAATTAATTTTTTTCAATTTTAAATAAAACGATTCTAATTTGTATATATGTAAAGTTTACACAGGATTTACTCTTATAACTTTTATTTGCTTTCCATGTGATTAATTACACTTAATTAGACAAAACATCTGCGCATCTCTGTCTCGTTTACAATCTATTGAAAATATAATAGGTTTTCGAAAAGATTCCTATGTCAACATATTACTTTCCATGCATTTAAGATACATGTACTTAAGTGCGGATGCATAGCTACATAATTAAGTATGCAATCAAGAAGATAATGACATTTTATAAAAATATGTTTTGTTCCATTTTAATTATAAGAGGATTTTGATTTGGTTCGGTTAATTGTTATTTTTAGAAAATAATATATAAGATGATGTATTCACAGGATAATTTATAAGAAAAGAAACAGATAAATTTTATTTTATTTAAAAACATTTGCCTGAGAATATCATTCAATGAGTGGACTGCCGAACGACAAAAATGAATTACGTTTTTTGTTTCTTGAATAAAAGTGTATCTCCCTTTCCACTAATATACAAAGAGTTGACAAAGGATTCCCTTTGAAGTAACTTTGTGTTGATTATAGTTAACTATACAATAAAAAATCAGCGCTTCGTTTACAATCGATTGGAAATGACTGAAATCCATTAAATACATTTTCGAAGGTATACATCAACACTACTGCCTAAACATTTAAGATACATACATATACTGAAGTTCCACGAATAAAAATATTTTTACTAACAGCATTTAAAATTAAAGTTAGATTATAAAGGAAACAATAAACTGACTAATGCCCATGTACATTTAACAACTGATATTTTAGAGAAACAATGTAATTGTTAAATTCAAATGGCCGACTGTCCGAAACCCCCGTACGTACAAACATAAAGAGTTACAAATCAAAAGTAATAAAAAATTGTACGAAAGGATGACCAAGTAATCAGATTTCATTTCTTCCATTGTCCCATCTCAACCTCTTCGATTCTCAAACATCTCCCTGGTGAATTTTCCCTTTCCACAGCCCGTGATCTCCAATAACTCCAGAGAAGGAATAAGTGTCCAAATATTGGAATCAAGCATTTGGCTAGTGAACAAACAATGGCGTATCTTCAACGTAGAATGCGTGTCCATTTCGTCTACATTCAGGTTAGCTTCACCTACCTTTTCAAAAATTACTAAATGCTTCAACGATGAAAACCAAAGTAAAAAATCCAAACTATGCTGAAGGTCGTCTTCATGAACAACGACACCAATTTTCAAAGTCTTCAGACTCGGAAACCGCATTTCTGAGCTCAAGGAGGAATTGCACTCAAGTCGGCAGTAGATTAAGTCCAGATATTCTAGTCGATTGAATTTCTCCAATAAATTAAGAACTTGCCCAGAATTAATTGAAACTGGAAGTTCAGAGTAGTTTCCGGTGTCAAGCAGCAATTTTCTCAGTTTTGAGGAAGGGAATTTTAGTAAACGTTGAATGTCTTTTGTGAACTTCAATTCCACTTCTAGGTGCTCCAGATTAGTAAGTCCACGTAGCTGCTCCTCTTTTAAATCCCCACTGGCAAATGCATTCCAAACTAATTGCAGTCGCCGAATTTGTTGTGAAAATAACGGAGAGAACGCGCTCATCGTTCCTGTTTCAGACTGAAGAGTTAGTTTCAAGCTTTGTAGGTAGGGCAACGGGGGAAGCGGAGAACTCCCAATTTGGGCTGCCACGGCGATTCTACTTGGTCCGAGGCCGCAGAAGTCGCAATCAACAAAGACACTAAAGTTCCTTAAATTGGGAAGATGGATAAGTGTTTCCTGAAGCGCTTTGTAAAAAGCAATTGGGTCGACCCGGTCCCGAAAACAATCAATCTTCAAAGTCCAAACGTGCTCGCCGAATTTTTCCACCAGTTCCAACGCAGATTTCCATAATAGTTCTGTTTCCGTTTGATCTGTCATATATAAACGCAGAAACCTTCCAAAGAATGGATTTCCCCGATAATCTGCCATTTTCATCAAGAACTTCTGAATCTTTGTATGATTATCAAAATTACAGGCATATTGCAAAGAATGAGGGGGTGGATAATCAGGATCGATGTTAGGAGCATTCCAGTTAGCATGGAAGGTACACACGTCTTGATTCCACTTTTCACAGACAAGGCGACAGTTGTTGATATCTTTCGAATCTAAATGCTCGCATACAAATGGAAGAACCTGGAACATGAAGAATTACACAAATATAAATCTCAAGCTAATTGAACTGAAATTCTGATTTTGAAAGAGATTTAGGCAGAAGACTGTACACGAATTCAAATTATTATAACCACGTACTTTCTCAAAGAGGAAAAGAGTCTTCTTTGTTTTCTTCACCGACGGTTCCAACTGGGGAAAAGCGAGACACAGCATCCCCAAATCTGATGCACTACTCATCTTTTCAATGATCATCTCCCAAACCTAAATCGAATCATAAATTGTAATTGAATTAGCAAACCATTTAGAAACTAAATCTCTAAAACTAATTAACATTTAAGTAGTGAAGGGCTAACTTACTTCTGTAGGAAACACAGCAAATTGGTTTGGACGAGCCTCTGGTCTGACTTCCCCCAGAATCGACGGATTCTCCAAACGTACCACAGTCTCCTCCAACAAGATGTTGTCCTCCATCAAACGGCGAATCTTGGCTGACTTTTCAGCATTTTCTTTAACCACCTCGTCCGTCACCGCTTTCATGGCAGCATCCAAATCACTAAATTTTCGTTTTAGTCTTTCACTTCCTTCCAAACCCAGGCCCTTGTCATCTCTGCCTCGGGCACTTCCATCACCACACCCGAGATCCATTGTCACCTTCTAATAAAACAACAGTTAAAAATTATACAATCACAATTATATAAAATCATAAACATACACAAATACAACTGATTTAAAAATCAATGCTTAAAAATAAGCCAACGTACATGGAATCCACTGAACGTTAAATTTAATAAAGGTTTTTAATTTATAAATTAACTACTGAAAATTAACTTACAGTTTTAACTTTTGAAAACGCAACTGAAAAACCACTTGTTGAAAAGGGAACAGAGGAGATCAAAAAACGGTAGTTTACAGTTAATAAAATTCTAATTGATAACTCCAAATTCCAGCGATAGCACCGAGGCCTCCAATGCCTATTATTAAGTGAAATCCCTCCTAAATTACCCCAAACCAAATTAAACAAGTTAGAAGGACCAGTTCTCCATTGTGAACAAAGTATTAGGACTCTAGCTCCTAAACTATTGATGACAAATAAGATCAAAACCAAAATGCTTCCGACTCCGGTGGCAAACGTTAGGACTTTCATTATCTCAACAGTTGGTTCAGTTAGACAGACAACTGACCAACAACTAATAATCATTACAAAATTTCCTGCCGCATTTATACGGTATTTCAAACAAAGAAAAATATTGAACTTTCACGAACAAAGAGATATTGGAAATACAATGGGGTCAAGGTACACAGGAAGTGCGCACCTGACCAACAAAATAAAACAATCAATATTTCTTCATGAAGCCCTCAGATAGCTTCATGAAGTCCTATTATTATCAGAAATAAACAAATACCCTCACCAGAATTATTTCACTAAAAATATTTAGACAAAGAAAGTCTACTCCAAAGTCCATTCCAAACCGATAATTCCATTTCCACTGGAATACTAATATTCAATTAAATAAAATCATAGACACACACACATCAAAAAATGATTTAACAACCAACAAACTGCAAACTCCTTTAAGAAATTAATATAATAATTTACTACAACAGCATTACTTACACAATTAACAAATACTCCATATGACTAAAACAAAAATTACAGCTTCAATTCAATAGGAAATGCGACTTAACTGATGACTGAGGTGGATTGCTTCAAAATAAGCCAACGTACTTGAAAAACGCTTCACTTTTAATTTCAAAAGGAAGTGGTTATTTTTTAAATAATTACTAGCAATTAACTAACAGCCTTTCAACCTTTAAAAACGCAACTGGACTTGCTGAAAGAGAAAGGAGAAAAGTAAAATTCAGCTAACTTCTTTTATGTCTCGTCCTCCTCTCCTCCTGCGTGTTGACCACGACGCATCCACAATGACAACACAACGCAACACGTAACCAGCAGAAGCCTCCTTCTCTGTCACGAATAAAAGTAAACAAGCTCCACTGCGAAAAGTAAAATTTGAACTCGAGTTGCTTTCCCGCTTTGCTATTTTTTCCAGCAGGAATCTACTCCAACCATGCTACTCTATGTCGTAAAATGGATGCATATTATGTATGTACATTTGCTTAAAAAAAGTTTTCTACTTTTTTCCATGGTGATCTTTTCCGTATTTCTACATAAAATTCTTTACAAATCTGAAGCACTGCACTGCCTCCTTATCTCCTTGGTAATGCTTATGCCTACTTCTTTACTCTAATTTTATAATTGAAATAGGTAACCTCGAATATGGCAAATATGACCTGGTGGCCGTTGTGGGTGATGGATGATGAACTGACAGTAAAAAACTAAGAGCGATTTATAGTTATGTCCTGCCGCATATCGAATTTAGAGTGCATTACCCCAAAACTGTTTTGATTGTTATTGGTATTTTCAAAACATTGATCCTAAAATGTATCTATGTATTGTAATGAAATGATTTGTAACTCAAACATGACCCATCGCATGTGAACGCAGTTAAAATCGATAATGTATTGTTGCGGTTGTGAGTAGAATGCACGGAATATTTGGCAAACTCGCTTGTATCCCGTTCCATTGAGTGATTTGCTGGTAGAGGACCCATTTTCAGAAATTCTGGAAACTTTAGAGTTAAATTCGGACTTTATAGGATTTGGTGACATGATGGAAAACTATGAATAGTTTTTTCAGCAGCTTTACTGAACGACAGCTTTTACTACTAAACTAAACATGTAAACAATATGTTATTTATGTCTACGCGTAAAAGTACATTTTCAGAGGTTACTAGTATGTTTACTTAGCCCTGTTACAATTGGTTACCCATTATTTTTATACCAAAAAAATAATAAATATTATAAAGAACGCGGCATTTCCTTATACTTGATAGATTACGATTAAGCTGAAAACAGTATTACGTTTAGTTATGTTGTTTTGTTGGATACAACGTTTCAGTGTATAAATTGCTAATGATTTTATAATTAATAATGATGAGAACAATATTTTATTTTATTTAGTAGTGTTCATGATTATGGAAGTTCATTTACCTGGTTAGAACTTTTCGTCAGTGTGTAAGCTATGTAAGTTGATTATGAAATATGTTTCCACGTGTTGTACATACAAGGAAAAAATTAAGATTAATAAGTAATAAATTTGGATAATTTGTTTACATTGCGATATAAATGATAGACTGCAGGTGTTCAAAATTAGTCGAAAATGTATTATTTCGTTTTTCATTGATAGCTAATATGAATTCTCCATTCATTCGAAAGAACGTAACTCTATTTATCTGTTTACTTTTTTATAACTTAATTACATTTGTTAATTCTATTAGATCATTAAGAACTGTTTCGTCATCCCAGCCCCAGTACAACTGATCATTAAAATAATCACTATCTAACCTATTTTCAATTGAATAACTAGTGCACTCACAATACAAGCGTTATCAATGCATAAAAATATGGCTTCAAGACATTATTTGATTTTATAGGTACATCTTGCGTCATTTCAGTAGAAATTAAATTGTAAAATAATATTTTTTCAAATTATGTCCACGTTAGTTCTTTGCTTTGAAACTGATTGCTTGATTAAACATTTATTTATTTTCTTGATAAAATTTTTTACAAAACATGATACACCAAGTTTGGATAGAATAAAAAAAAACATGATTACACTTTTTCAACTAGGTCATTTGGCACATAAAAATGCTGTAGTTAGTATAACTTTAACAACTATCAATTATAAATTTAAAAAACTGAGATTAAATTGGTTCGTTTATCCAATTTTTTGATTCCATATCGACTTATTTTCGTTCATTTTATTTCTTTCCAGCGAGGGGGTATTTTATTCCATACAATGATACCTCTGTACATAATTGAGCTTCTGTTCGTTTTATTTTTGATTGCTGGAATGATAAAAAATAGTCCAAAGTGGAATATGTATTTTTAAATATTCTTTTTGTGGGTCCAGGCATCGATGGCAACCGACAGGTACTTACATCCAGTCTACCAAGGTAACCAACCATTCGGCAAAGCTAAATAGATTAAAGTAAATAAGTTATGCATAATTTTTTCGCATAGAATGATGGATTTGTAGAAAGAAAATAGAAAATTACACTTACTTCACAAGATGAGAGAACTGAACGAGCATTTCACAAGGAAAGTACTCGGTAATAAAGTACAGAGGACAGACTTAAGGCTGTTACAATGATGTACATCGTCCACAAGTTAACTGTGTGCCTTTTACTTCCATTGGGGTTTTGAAAGAGAGAAAGTTTTCTATCACGTTTGGATTGCTTTGATGGGCGAGAACTGGTCTTAATCTTCAAAGATTACAGGAAGTTTACAGGTTAATTTTAACTTCAGAGGATGTGGTTTCATGACTGATAATTAAATATGAATATATTTTATTTAAAATGTTCGTCTGAAGGACAGCTTTACTACTAAGCTAACAATTTAACAGTTGTCGTATTTATATGCAAAACTTACAATGTTTAAGAGTAATTGGTGTGTTTATGATGCTCTTGTTTTTATATATATGTTATTATTTCTGCATATGATTAATTCATATAGCTGTATCATTTTATTACTAGGGATAGAATCCCTACACACAGAATGCAATATTATTGTAAGAGATACAAGACACTATTGAGTCTTTTTGACGGCACGTTTTAACTTGGTAAACTAGTTTTTGTAGCGATATGTGGTTATGTCAAGACACGTGTTTTGTAAAAAACTGATATAATTTTTTATGAATGGCACGCTTAAACGATGAAAAATTTGTTTAACAACTTAGAGTTCATTTTTTCAGGTAAAAAAATTGTCTGTTAAAGTCACACTTGAAATATTCAAATGCAGTCGGATTCACTAATTGTGAAATGGCTTTCCACGTGTTATACAATAATGGAAAAAGTAGAGGATTAAAGTTTCATAAAAAAAGAGAATATATGCAACACCATGTAAAAAGGAGAATAACATTTTGACTGTATAATTTTTTAATCGGATTTAGTCTACCAAATTTCATTATAAAAAAAGGCAAAAAACATTGAGATGATATTGATCTGATGAGTCGATGAGTGCAATGCATATTTTAAAGGCTAGTGAATCATGTACCTAAAATTCAATACATAATAATATATTTTTCACACATAATAGTTTATCGAGAACACGCTATTTGGAATAATTCATCCCTGTTTTTTTCTAAATGAGCTTAAAGAGCATTGCCATAAAATTGGTGAATGGTGAATTCAGGTAAGAGAGTGAGGAAACTTGCAATTATGGTTAAAACTGCATTTGATTTAATGCTCACAATTCTTTCAACTTTTTGCTTATAGTCTGGAGTTTGTGTACATGAACTTGTTTTTTTTGTTTCAATTTTAAAGGTCAGCCTAAAGTAAAAGCATGGTTGAATATTTTTACGTTTTTGGTGAAACATAATGTGCGAAGTAAAAAGACTTTTTAGGGATTAAACAAAGTTAAAATATAAATTTTTTAATCGAAAGAAAGAAATTCCCCAGCCAAAAGTCATCAATTTAAAAAATTGTCGATGCTCCTTAATTTTATGATACGACTATATATCAAGCTTGGCTTTGACCGTTCTCCTTCCATTATCTGTATAATAATTATAGGATGTAATCCTATAATTTTATAAAATGTAAGCCATTTAAGCAGAGAGTGTCTTTTGATTTCATTTAATTTTCATAATAAAAATACGCAATAAGGATGTATGCACGTACACAGATGATTTACAAGAAAAACTGATTTTATTTTAATAGGTTTAAGATTAACATATGAGTAAGATAGGGCAATGACACAAATGACGTAAGTTTTCGTTTCTTCAATAAAAATTGGCTCCCTTTCCCTACAAAAAGAATATTAAGTTGACAATTTGACAAAGGATTTACTTTCGTAACAACTTTGCTCTGATTATAATTAATTATACAAAAAATCATTGCTTCGTTTACAATTAAAATCCGAACGAAATTTATCAACTACCTTTTTCGAAGGAACACATCAATATTACTGGCTATACATTTAAGATTCATTTACTTCATCATCAACTATCAACTTAACATCTTTACTATTAACATTTTACAATTACAGTTTACTTTAAAGATTATACAGTAATCATTAAAATTATAAATATTTGCGCACGTTTAACAATTTTTAGAAAGGAGTTCAGAAATTAATTATTATCCAAAATTCAAACGCCCGAAAGTGAAGTACTCACCTTACAGACACAGAGTTACAAATCAAATCTAACTATTAATCGTTTAAATGAATAAAGTGATCAGATTTCATTTCTTCCAGTGTCCCATCTCAACCTCTTTGATTCTCAAACATTTCCCTGGTGTATTTTCCCTTGTACCTGATCTCCAATACGTCGAGAGAAGGAACTAGTGTCCATATATTGGAATCAAGCATTGGGCCAGTGTGCAGATAATTCCGTAATTTCAACACAGAATTCTCGTCTACTATGTCTACATTCAGGTTAGTTTCACCCGTATGTTTTGTTAGAATCTCCAAATGCTTCAATGATGGAAACCAGAGTAAAAAATCCAAATTACGCTGTAGGTCATCTTTATCCATACCAACAGCAATTCTCAAAGTCTTCAGCCTTGGAAACTGCATTCTTGAGCTCAAGGGGGAATTGCAGCCAACTCGGGAGAATAGTAAGTCTAGATGTTCCAGTCGAGGAAACTTGTCCAATAAATTGCCAAATTGCCCCGAAGTAACTGAAATGGATGGCACACGGAAGTTCCAGGAATCGGAATCGATGCGCAATTTTCTCAGCTTTGGGGATGGGAATTTTAGTAACCGTAAAATATCCTCTGCGGAGTTCAATTTCACTTCTAGGTCCTCCAGATTAATAAGTCCACGTAGCCACTCATCTTTTAAATCCACACTGCCAAGTGTTTTCGCACGTAGGTCCAGTCGGCTAATTTGTTGCGAAAACAACGAACAGAACGCAGTGATCAATCCTGTCTCACTACGAAGATCTAGTTTCAAGCTTTGTAAATACGGCAATGCGGGAAGTGGAGAACTCCCGATTCGAGCTGCCACGTCGATTCTACTTGGTCCGTCGCCGTAGAAGTTGCAGTCAACAATGACAGCAAAGCTCCTTAAATTAGGAAGATGGACAAGTGTTTCCTGAAGCGCTTTGTAAAATTCAATTGGGTCGGCCTGGTCCCGAAAACAAACTATCTCCAAACTCCAAACGTGCTCGCCGAATTTTTTCACCAATTCCAACGCAGATTCCCAGAATGGTTTTGGCTCTCTTTGAGATAAACGCAGAAACCTTCCAAAGAATGGGTTTCCCGCGTAGTCTGCCATTTCCATCAAGAAGTTTTGAATCTTTGTCTGATTTTGAAAATCATAGGCTGCTTGCAATGG
>JAQFZH010005379.1:0-10648 GCA_034695485.1 Entomobrya nivalis
AATTTTGTGTAATGCCCCAGGTCTGGACAATATCATTGCCAATGATAGTCGCTGCTCATGGCTCTCAAAATGAGAAGGCTTATGCGACAATGGCATGGGATGAAGTCATGTACACACCAACAAGAAAAGGATTTGAGGTTATTGACACAGCTAATTGGTGGCAAGTTTCTGAAATGCTAAAGGGTGCATTTGAAAATTTGGTTGGCGAACCATTAAAGCCACATCACCTACTGTACTTAAAAAGAAAACTGGAACAATATATGTACGTCATTCATAGTATATTTTCTTCTGACATTGAATTTTTTGTTCCAAACTGTCATTTATTTTAATCTTGCTCTTTATATTTAGGGGAATATCCTTGAAAAAGCACACACCAATTTCCAAAAACGTTTTATGTGAAGTCTCGGCACACAGCTTTTGGTTGTGGTTTTATAGGTCGATCTCTATAATAAAAAGCAGTAGTCCCTTTCATGACGCTTGGAAGCGTGGTTTTATTGAAGGGTTTATCAATTATGAAGATGCAACAACGATACTGCTTACTAATTCACCTCAGGTACAACCGGGAACATTTATTGTCAGATTTTCAGATACTTTACCTGGTAGTTTGACAATTGTCTTTATGGGATTTGGTATGTGGTAAATATGCATATTTACATAATGCAGTATGTCAAGATTATGATTTACCATTTTTGATTGATCATTGAAATTAAATTGTTTGGTTACTGACAACAGACAAAAGGATTTACAAAATGCAGCCAATGGATTTGTTTAAGAAAACTTCTTTGCAAGACTGTACCACAATACTTCTGGGCCAACTTAACGTAAAAGAGAATGTGCACAAAAGGGACATATTTTCTCATGTTTACCCAAACATTTCTAAAGAACTCGCTTTCGCAATTTTTTACAAGTGTGCAGCAAAACAACAGACGCCTACCTTTCAGGGATATGTGGTAATGAGCTTGTTTGTACCAATATCAGGTCCAACTTCGCCCATCGATAGGTATGCCATTGTAAATTATTAGAGTTTAAAGTTGAAACTTTGAATTATGTATTACCAGACCCAGTTCCCAATTTTCAATAATAGTTAATGGTGAATCATTTGCAAAATGCCTCCATAGTCCATATACATGGTGTTAAAACGCATGCATGGCGAAAAAAACTACCTTTACATCTATAAATATTTTATTTTTGCAGCAGTGGCGGTGATGTAAGTGCAAGTCCAACAAGTAACAAGGACAATATTGGGGATAGAAATGTCAGTCTAAAAACTGCCGACTGTTCATCACTTAGTGTACCACCAAGCCAAGAACATGATCAACTTTTCGGTTATAATATTTCAACAAGGTAAGAATTTTATACTGGTACTTCATTTTTGATTTCACTATTGCACATATTAAAGTAATAATTGTAAATTGCTTTTGATTTTTAAATAATTTCAGTTCTCAAACCCATTTTCACGTTGGCCAAGAAATGGAAACTACAGACGATTTCTATATGAATATACAACCGTCTGAAATCAGAAACTACAGTATTATTATTTGAATACAATAATATGTAACATGTACTTAAGTACTCGCAGTTGCAGTTCATCAATTAAACTTTTGATCAAGATTGGTAATCGGGTAACTTGAAGCTTATCTCGCAGTGAGATTGATATTTAAGTGGGCCGCAATCTATAGTAATCAGGAATGAAAAATGTGTTTGAGCTCTAACTAAAATTAGCTCAAAATTTCATCTTAATAAATATTTTATTTTGTCTTAAAGTTAATCCTAATTATTATCAAGATTCTAATGGATTAAATGAATAAAATAAAATTTTCTATACCTTTGATTTTCATGTCTCATGCACTTTGCAAATGCCTTAGTAGTCTTTGTTGAGATTGAGGTCTTGCAAAAATTCAAATATGCCACTAATTAAAAAGATGATCAAATCAGGCAAATAAAAACTCATTTTTAACAAATTCAGTTTAAGAAGTCAATCAATTTCTTTTCTTTATTCAATTTTTCATTTTTTCAGTTTTGTAGTTCATTTGAACAAAAAAGTACAACGTGTACAATTTATGGTTACATGCTAAATTATTACACAGTTTTATAAACTAAATGAATACAATTTCCATTTAAATCTTCGTGCATCTTCACAATTATAATACTTATCAATCATTCGTACGTAGTCTTACAATATATTCGTTTAATAAAAACTAATAACATCACAATAGCAGTTAAACTGAGAAAGATATATCAAATTGACATATATAAATATTATACTATCATAAAACCTAAAGTTAGATCTAAAATAACTTAACAATATACAAATGCGTAAAAATAACTATAAATCGACTGCAGACGTATATGTGTACTTACTAATACATAAATTCTAAAACATAGCGAGCAAATATATATGTTGAAAATATTTTTTAAATGCAAACGTAAAATACTACATCTAGATAAAAATCTGTAAATTTCTCTGTTGTCATTCCTCAAGAATAAAATACTGACGTGTGTAATTACGTTTACAGCTACCGATTTGGCGATAAAAACTGGACAGTTAAAACACAACATTTCGGTTGCGCAAAAAGGCCACTATATTTTTAAGGCAGCAATGTCCATCTAGTTTGATTCGTCGTGAAATCAGCTACAATAAAATGAATTTATTTATGAGATACAACATTTTCTATATTTTAAATGGCATTCCAACACAAGTTGGAGTCGATCATCTCTTTTACTTCTTTTCTCTTACAAGAAATGGATAAAAGAGTAAAAATCGACTAATATCTACCTACCATAATCCTAATCCTAATAGTTTACAAATGCTAATACCGAAGGGTAAGATATCACCAGCATTTAATATCTGCTGCGTGAATAGACTAAAAGTATCATAGCCAAAAGCTAGAGAAGACCTAATACTAAATAAAATTCACAATGCTAATCAGGTTCGTCAAACCAAGTATTAAAAATCCTTAAATTACATTTTTTCACATTTTAAATTCACATAATAATAAGCTAACAGTACAGTTAATACAAACATTTATATTATAACAATTTTCTAGTCCTACTAATACAAACATTATCCTAACAATAAATCAAGTGTTCTTACGCCTAAATACACAATTCACACACTATTTATAAGTTACATGGCACAAAATTGCATTCGTAATTAAATTACAATTAAAACGTGTCTTCATGCGCTCTTAAACGTTCCAGATAGAGATACTTTAGTGATAAGGACGCAATGTCGTTTTAAGGCTAATCTGTAAGTTCACTGTAGTTTCGAAAATGATTACACAGAAGGCTTGTTATTACTATTATTATTATTACTGTTGGTATTTAGCTTATTTTTTCCATCGGTGGTTGTACTATCAGGAGATAATGGGTTGCACGAGTCCCGGCTATTACTGTTGACAGGCATGTTCCCAAGAGTTGGAACGCCCCCATTACTTGCCATCTTATGTTCAGTAGATGACCACAACTGACATTGCTGCACGTACTCAAGTGTCCTTTGATACGTGTCTGGGCGCATACCCACTGGGGGATTATTGGATGGTGCACCGCGATTTCCGTTGGTGTGAGATGTTGCATTACTGCTTCCCTTTGAAGCGATGCTGCTTGGCCCAGTAGTGGGAATTCCATGACTTGATTGACTCTGGCTGGTTACTGATTGGCATTGAATCTCATGACTGATGCCTCCAAGATGATGTCTCCTAAATGGCTTTACATCAGCCCCAGCTTGGATTTGAGAGGTTTTGTTAAAATTACCTGAGTTCTGATAGCACTGAGGATTCCAATTGCTTGGATAATGTCCGTTTGGTACATTCGTATTTTGCTGTGTTCCAGTTCCTGCATTCCATGTTCCGTTGTTGGATGGACCAGCATGGGATTGATTGTTTTGTCCTTGGTTGTAGGTGGCAGCATTTTGTGGTTGCTGTTGTTGAGACTGAGTCTGTTGCCAGTACATTTGCTGATGATGAGAACCCCTTGTCGAGGATTGTTGTGTGTGTTGTTGTGGTGGGCACTGGCAATTGTAATGCTGGTGATTTTGACCACTGTAGCTGTAATTTTGAGGTCCCGTGGCATTTGCGTTGTAGTTTCCATTATTGTACTGGGCGGGGTAGTGACTACTGTTGGCGTTGTAAAACCCAGCGGTTGGTGGTTGTTGATTGTACTGGTTTTGTGCGTTTGTAGTTTTGTTCTGAGGATACATAGCTGCACTGTAATGGTTGGAACCATAAGCGTTTCCACTATTAGAATATCCCTGGAACTGGTTATTAGCATGGTATGGGTAATTCTGAGGATGCTGATTGCCAGCTTGATTTGGTTGCTGGTTTTGAGAGGGTGGGCAGTAGGTCGTGCTATTATTAACTGGGGCTACCATTCCTGCATTTTGCTGAGGCACGGCACCAGCAGTAGCAACGTTACTTCTGGGGTGGATAGCTTGATGTGCCGAAGGGCTTGGAGGAACTGCGGCGGGTGGACTCATGCATGATACAGACATCGGTGAGTGCATAGGAACTGAAGAATTCTTAGGAGACATCATTGAAGCATGTGAATAGGCTGGACTGTTAACTTGAGTATATGGACTGGCTACGGGTGCGGATCCGTTGACGCTACTTGTATATGAAGCAGGACCGCCAACACTCATATTTCCGTACCCAGCTGGCGTATTTGTAGAATATGCTGCAGGAGTTTGCTGAGCAGCGTGATGATTCGACCTACCATTCTGACTCATTCCATTGTGATGCCCAGCAACGGCTTGATTGTATGGAGGTGGAGGTGGAAGTTGGTTGACAGAGGCTGGAGGGCACGTACTTGGCCTTACTTGGTTCATGCTGTGGTTTGTTGCACCGACATTTCCGCCACTTTGAACTTCTGACAAGTAGGTAGCCATATCATCAGGAATTATGAATTCATCCCCGAAAGAGCCATTTACGTTATTAGAGGTTTGTTGATGACCAGGAACTGAACCGTTTGCAGGTCCACCATTGCTGGGGACATTGTGGGCTACGCCTTGATTTTGATAGCGTTGCAGGAACGCATGATGATTAGCCTGTTGATTTCCCATGCCGTTGAACTGCCGACTTCCACTGCTACAAGGATCAGACATTCGTCTGATCTCTTGCGAGTTTCCCAACGGTCTACCAGCAGCCATGTATGCTGCAAATGCTGAGGAGTTATCCATACGCTGTGGAGGCACAGCAATGGTGCTGGTTGAAGCATCAGTTGGATGATCGTAGTCACCACTTAGCCCCAAAGCTCGTCGATGAAGCTTTTGGAACTGAGCCTGGTTAGATGAAATCAATGTGTTGCTGGACGAAGCCAAGGAGTTGGGTTCGTTGTTAGTTACACTTATGTTTTGTTGTTCGACTCCACTAGAACGACGAGAACTCCCAGGTGAAATGGGATCATAAGGGGAAGCATTGATTACGGCACGCCCATTCATTGTGGATGGTGAGATCCCATGATGAGCATTAGAAACTTGGGACATTGCACTAGAACGGCGGCTGTTTTGTCCCCCATCAGAGCGTAAGCTACTACCGTAAAAGGAACATGTTGAATTTCCACTGTCACGTCTGTTGGTGCTAACGGACTGAGGAGCTTTCAAAATAGTCTGTAAATTGTAATAAAAAAGAATGCTTATTATCTCTCTCCTACTAAAATTAGATGCAAATAATTAAATACAGAGCAGGATGCAAAATTATGTACCATATTGTTATGTGGAAGCCGAGGATTGAGATCAGAACCATTTGACATTGACCCTGGTGAGCCACCAGTGGGACTGCCCATTTTGAGATCAGTAATTCGCTTATTGAGATTATCAATAGCAAACCCACGTCTTGGACCTATTTGCAAACATAAAATTGTTACATATTATGAATATTCCTTCATTCTGCTTTATGACAATATCAAACATGTACAAAGATATTCCAACATACCGTAATTTTGAGAAAGTGGTGGCATAGGCTCGGATATTCCTTTGGCTCCTAATCTACTTCTAAACCTGCTCCGAGGATTGTCAATCATTCCCATTCCCATGCCCCCTTCATCTCCATTAACTCCAATTGGAATTCCCATCATCATTTCAGCGACTCCTTCAACTTCCTCCTCTTCTTCTTTTAGGTCCCAGACAGGTGCCATCATTGGCGAGGGATCGGTGTAACCATCTGACAGATCATTCGTAGTGCTCACATTGTTGTCACTAATTGGATCCTCCATGGGTTCTCCATTCATATCTGTGCCAATGGATGCTCCTCCAGGGCTGCTATGCTGTTGTGGGGAGCTAGGATCCTGTAAATGGAATACGTTTTATTTATTACCTTACCCCAGGTACCCGATATTATGCAATATAAATCAGATTATAATTTAAAACCATACCTCTGATTTCATGCTTGGACTTGATACACTAGCAGTTTTGGTGCCCATTCCTTCACTTCTTGGAGATCCTTCGTTTCCAGGACTTGAAGGGTGGTGATTGTCTCTGCCCATTCTGTCTCCTGGGCTAGGGTGGTCATTTCCTTTGTGCTTCTTGTTTGCATAAAAATCTGGTCCGTGAATTGTTTTAACATGTTTCCGCAAAGAGCTGGGGTCGGTGTAACGTTTATTACAATTAGGAGCTTTGCACACGTATGGTTTCTGTAAATGCAAGGAAAACAATTATTAAATTCTATTTGCTTGTAAACATACATGATTTTTATTGAATTTGACAGGAGGATCGTGATTACAAACATATTCATATATTTAAGATAAAAAACTAATAGCATTGGATTAGCGGTCTAAACAATGAGCTTAGACAAAAACACGAAACTGATCACGATCACGACTTTACCAACTTTTACTCGACATTAGATAACAACTTACCTCGTTAGAATGAGTGCGATTTTGATGTTTTGCTCTGTCTGAAGCATTGCTAAATGCCTTCGTACATCCCGGAAATTCGCACATGTATGGTTTTTCTCCTGTGTGTGATCTAAGATGGGTTTTGAGATTCTCAAGTCTTGAATACGCCTTGAAGCATCCCTCGAACTGAAATCATAAAACAATTTTGGATATTTAGTATACATTGACTCATTTCAAATTAATATTCTCATCTAAATGTTTCATTCGCTGCAAAACACTTCTTAAAACTATCATTTAATTTCATTAGTAGTAATAATTTAATATATCTCCATTTGCCCCAACACGCTGTTCTATTCGTTTCTATACATAGAACCCGATCTCTAAACGAAATTCAGGCTTTTCTATCACACATGCTTTGTGATTTTATTAAAAGTAAAAATTTCTCACCGTGCATTTGTGAGGTTTTTCGCCAGTGTGCCTCCTCATATGAACAACCAGCATGTACTGAGCTTTGAACGGTCTTTCCTCTCGTGAGCAGTCTTTCCAACGGCAAACAAATGACTTTTTGTTTGCTTGAATATGATCGGCAGTAATATGCTATATTTAAAAAAACAGTTTTTTAATTGTTAATTCATTTTACTTAAAAATTACTTATAATACATTTTTATTTTTACTCAAGTCACTGCACTGCAGACTCAACCTACCTTGACAAGTTCGTCTTGACTGCAAAATTCCAACCCACAATCTTTCCAGTGGCAATTGGTTTCCACAAAGTCTGCGGGTTCATCTTTAAGGTCAATATCACATTTGTCGTCTCCATTTGTACCCGAACTTGTGGCTGGTTCTTTCCTAACCTTCTGCTTTCGACTTCCCATCCCAATTCCAACTTCATCCACCTCCATCGTGCTGCTAACGGCACCCACACCTGGAGATGCTTTTGGAGTCATTTCACCTTCTTGTTTGATGTTAAGTGAGTGGTGGAGGTTGGGCATGTACAAACTCTGATGAGCGGAAAAGGGTGAACCATGAAACAGTCCAGCGTTATGTAAAAAAGGAGAGCCAGGAAGTGAACCAGCCAACGGGTTACTTCTCATCAAATGTGCTTGCAACTGCTGAAGAGGTGCCATACCGGCGGTACCAAATCCGGGTGGTAATCCCGCTGACATCCCAAAAGCGGGACTGATTGCACCTGAATGATCCATAAAATGGCCTTTTGTTTTAATTAAAACAATGGAAGGCAAAAATATATAAAATTAACTTTGTACATAGTGCAAGTGATGTGGTGATTTAAATAAAATGAAAGGGTAGTTCAAAAAATTAAGAAAGAGTAGCATGCAAAATTTGTTCATAAAAATAAGCGAAAGAAGCATATACTATCCAAGTTGTATTGCGTTAACTCACAATTATTGATGAGTATGTGCATGCAAAAATATACATGATTAGTGATGCATATGCATGCATACGGACAATTCTATCAAAATTAGGATGAAAATCTTCAACAATTCATCGCAGAATTCATGAATGGCTTTCTGAGTCTCAGCTATCTTTTATTTCCTTATACTCAACTTTTCACTTTTCCAAACCATTTGCCTTAAGTAAAGCCGGCCGAAGAATTATTTTTACCATCGTCATCATGAAATCTTTCATAAGAAAAGAGCTATTACATACTTGTCTTTTTGGGCATGCAAACTCTGTTTGGCATTGTTATATTTAGAATAGAAGCATGGTTTAAAATGCACAGGTTTCGTTTTCAAAAGATTCAGGCATGCAGATAGCAGGAATGTGTTAGAAAATTATGTGCGTGGAGCAGGTAAGAAAAGACGTATGACACCAACCAACCTAACGTAACAACAGACACAGCAGAAAAGAATCATCAATTGTGTTGTGTCTGGCATGCATGAGATGAAAACCTCAAGAATCATGTCGTCGACGTCTTCTCGTATTCTTTTGTAGTCGGCTTCTTCTGTTTGACTTGGGATGAGTTGGCAGATTCAATTAATTCTTTCACACTTTTGATTTCCAGTTCAACGAAAATATAACACAACTACACTATAAAACCTTAATAATAACGCGGTAGCATTATCGGCTCTGTGGCCCAACATTGCATAATTATAAGGTATACATATATAAGCATGTATGTCTAAATGTCCCTATTTGGAGAATCACGTTAAATGATAATCATACTCATCCCACAGAACGGAAAGATACTATATTTATTTTTGGAGTAAGCATGTTTTACTCTTTAAAATAGAAAAAAGTATAGCCTCTAAAGATCCTGAAAACGACAAAGCTTAAATTTAAAGAAGTCGCTTACGAGTGCCGAGGGCTTTTTAAATGTATTGTTGTAATTTTTTCTTACTATTGTTGTATGTTCAAAAATTAAATTGTTTAACTCTTTCAATAAAAATGCCAAATTTTGTACAAAGCAGTTTGTTGGTTTACAGATAATCTACATCTGACAATTTCTTTAGTTTTCTGACAATCAGTTGGACTTCACGAAATTACTTTCACATTGAAAGCATGTACACATCAAGAAATTATAAATATGTAATTTATTTGAAGTAAATTAATACTTTCAGTTATATCTTAATATATTTTGTTAGAAAAAGCTTCAGCTATTTCCTATTTAGCAATTCTTTGAGACCAATTCGCAAGGATTTTAAGGTCACAAGAAAGCCCCCCACTTGGAAAATTACTGCCACTTAGCATAAAATTATTGAAGCCCACAACTTCTTCAATGCATCTTTTGCAAACGGGGAAATCAGAATCCCCACAGAGAGATCTCCTGATGAGATCCTATTTTCTCGTGCAATTCTTCTAAAATACTAAAGTAATTATGAACCATGAGTTCATTTATCAAATCTCAACGATAATTAATTAAACCAGTTGCTAATTTTGATAATTTATGTTTACTCTATGTAACTGGTTGGACGTATACAGATTTCTGAAAACTGTATAAATGAATAGCTTATCACACATTATTTAAAGTTTGAATATTTACAAAAACCAACAGTGTCAAGTTTTACTCATGATATCCCATCACAAAGTATGTAATGCAGTTTTAAATTCACCAACGCAAATGACTTTGCTGTCCGATGCCCTATGGCTATTTATGATCATCGAGAAAGATGCCCAATTTCATCTCTTTTTCACAAGACCATTTCATTTTTGATGAGGTTGTACAGGAGTTTTAAAGAAATTCTACTGTAGCGCTTACTCTTCTAACGTAAGTTGAACATCCTCTTCAACAATGAATATATTTATGTCTTGAAGCAAAACGTGTGTAATTTGGTATGAAGTTAAAACTATAAAAAACGAAAAAAAGGAAGTTCTTTAATTCTCAAACCACAACCAACGAGAGAAGCCGACTGATGATTAAGCAGAAAGATCGAAGTATGGAAAATCAGTGTAATAATACCGTGATCAATGTGCAATGCAACGAAAATGAAGATCAATGTAGTATAACAAAAAGAGTAATGAAGCGTAATCATGATCGCGTCTCTTACAAAAACGATCTCATTCCCAATGAGTTTCGTTCGTCTTTTTACTAGATAATCGAGCAAGGGAAATATGCATGTCTGATGAGAGAGCGTGGAAATGATATCGTAATTCTTGATGACACAAAAGAACAAGAAAAAAAAACAGCCGAGCGACCAGGGAATAGAAATACAACACACAAACTTTTTGTTCGTTCGTTTGTCAAAAGTTGGCATTTAATTCAAAACCGATCATCCTGAACCACAGTACAGAGGTATTTGCTAAATCCTGATACTTTTCTCGCTATTGTTATTGCTCACTCAAGCGTGAACATGCATTCACA
>JAQFZH010005380.1:0-10646 GCA_034695485.1 Entomobrya nivalis
CATAGTTAGTAGGTATTGAAGTCATGTCATCAACAACTTTCTCTTCCAAAAAGCAGCAAGTCATCCAGTCAATATAGAGTAACATGCAGAGTTTTCAAGCATCCTCTTCCTCCCCTCATTATTATTCAGCTTACCACTCTCTTTAGCCAAGTGTCATTATTCTACTCTCGTGGAAAACCTAATCTTGAAACCTTTAACTGCACTAGAGTTACACTTCACCAAAACACTCCTTGTATGCATTTATTTCATGGTACATTTTTTACAAACATCCATTTTGCTTTCTCAGTCAAGTCAGGAGAAAGCTTGACAAGCGACAGCGAAAGTGAAAAGTCAGCAGCATTAACTCCGTTTTCCTATTTCACCTTTCAGTCCGCTATGTGTACATGTGCATACATAACTTAAAAGGATTCCACGTACGCAAATAAAAATACCTGTTTTGAAACTTTCATTACTATACTCCATTGAACTATCATGCCCAACAAAGAAAATTGAAGCTCATTGCTATACACTGAAATATATCAGTTAGAACATAACAGAATTATTTACTGCGGCCGCAAAGGGCATGTCCTAAAGGTCTTATGGACAGAGAGGCTGAGTATTGTTGTTGTCAGCATGATTACTATCCACTTGAATTATAAACGACTTCCCAGCTACTATTTTTACTTTTAGTTTTCACTCTCACCAGTGCCGAAAACCAGTGGGATGAGTGGGAGTAAACTAAATATGGGGTTTCATTCAATTTTTATTCATGTTGAGATGATAGGCACCCCCTATATAGTTTTAAAATACGAGGTAAAATCATGAAATGTGCAAAAAAGCACACAAGTCCTACACTAGGGAAATCAAGGTCAGTGATGTGAAGAATCTCTGCAGAGTACAACGGAGGAGTGTAGGAGAAGCAGCAGCAAGCAACCACGGTGTAAAATGCAACTGTTCCTGATTTTGTGGCGTACCACAAGCGTCATATTCATATTTTCATTGTGCAGGGCTTTTGCAGATGTTAGAACCAACGAAAACAGCTTGGACTAGTGGGACAGTGGTAAAAAACGAGATGTACATATCAAGTGCATTCGTTTATGCTAGTGCACTGGAAAGTGACGCAAGCTTTTTTTTACAACAACAGGGTAGCCCCTATCATTACACTGTTGTGGTCACTTGTTATTGAAAGGAAAAATATTACATAGACTCTGGAGAACAATGGAACAAAAATATAATCATAGTGATGTAACATTTTAAACAATTCAAACTCGCACGTGGGAAATAAACCTACGCACCCGTATTCTGCTAAACCTCATAGAGACAAAGTTCATAATGCCATAATATGAGAAAGATTTAGGGTTCATGATATTTTATGGGAACACTAGGCATTCGTACTTTTTCATTTAAATAATCAGCTTAACTGAATATGTGCAAATGTGCATAAAAAATATATTAAGTCTCGACTGAAAAATAGTCCATTTCATACAATGTGTTTGTCAGTTCAGTATAATAAAACCAGAGAAGTCTATAAATGTCAACGATATTATAATTGAAAGTTTGCTTTACAAACCATCAGTTTCTTTTCTGCCTTTTTAAGGTCAATAAAATGAAATTGAAACAAAGTTGTGGGAATTGGTAGGATTTAGATTTTTGGAACACCACTTAAGGAATTATTGGGGCAGACACAAAATAAAATGAATCCGCTTTTAATACAATCACGAAAGTGTGCTGGTGCTACACATAAATTCCACTCGGCTTTACAAAATTAATCCTTTTCAAAGCCACAATATCTCAATGCTAAGCGGTAGAGTAAAATCCCTAAAAATCTAGATGGATGGAGAAGCTGTTTATTGTTGAGAAGGTAGTAGAGATGATTCGAGGTAGGAATAGGACAGTATGAAGGTGAACGTGGGGGTTGCTAATGATGGCACCTCCATGTGTACCATGTTTGCATCATCAAATTTGCAGAATATCAATTACTAGTTTTGCAACAAATATATGTCTGATTTACACTTAATGCTCCGGGCTGAACATTTAATTTGATCGTATCGATTTTGATGCCCATTATCTTTGTTCTAATTATACATTTCATTAATATATGATAGATTTCTCCGAGAAAGCAAATTATTTCGTGAATTTAATGTAAAAAGGGCTTTGTTTGCATTATTAGAATGAAGGTGCACGCGTTAAGATTAAATGCATTAATCTTTGGCGAATTTCGCATTTCTTTTTTGGTATCGGCATTACACCAATTAAAGAAATTGTTTGAATTGTTTGGGCTACAGACGCGGAAGATAACTTACTTCTCCACATTTGTTACGCGTAGTACACTACAATATGCTAGGAAATCATCTCGTGCAATAATAATGATAATGCATGTCTACTTCATGTTGACCACGACCACGTCGTATTTTGGATTTTAAAGTGTTTGTAACTTTATATATCTTAATAATTTAAAATTTTACCTTGTCAAGTAAATGTTGCCTTATTGTAAAAATGAAAATGAAATGATTCGAAAAAATACATAACCAAAGTACGGAGGATTCTTGAATGTTTGTACTGTACCAATGCCAAGGTCATTTTGCCCTTTCCTAACTCACCATTTAGAGTACTCGAACTTTCATGCCTGTAACCCAGAATCCTCTTCTTCTATAACTATACCATATATTCATCCCCAATTGAAATAAATATTTTTCTATCGCATCAATATGAATTTGTAATGCCCCCGTGAGTACAAAGAGTCTTAAATTGTCAGCTTGTGTCTTTCCTCCTTATTAAAATCGCTGGAAAAGCGGCCGGAATGCCTTTGTACACCACGGCAGCTGGAATCCTTTTATTGCTGTCGTCGTTTTAAAGTAGAATGAATGCCTACAGAAAAGTAAGACTTTTTTTCTGCTGACTGAAGCACTAAAAAGTGAAAGCCGGGAAATGCGCAAATCTCTGGAGTAAAAGGAGTACCCTCACAATTTCATTCATGAAGAACATGAAAGAGAAAATAAATGTGATGAATTGAATTAGATGAAGTATTTTTGCAAGGTGGTCATCCTGTTAGTTATTTCATAGGTTCTATATATCTTCCCTAAAACGTATTCAACTTTTAGCAGTGGTTTGATAATAAATTCAAACTGATCCCTTCCACAAAAGTGGTCAAACAAAAGTAGGACAAGATGCCGTATAAGTATTTGATTTGGACTACGCCACAACTATCAAGCTATTCAACCAGGTAAACTAGGTACCATACTTAAATGCTTTCATGTTCACCAGCTCTCAAAATATAACTTAAGAGAAAGAATAATTTCAATTTGTGAGTTGAACTGAACCACAAACCAGAATAAACCGAGTACATAAAGTAAAGTCATTAATAATTTACATTGAACTTTTGCTAATCTCAGAACTTCAAAGTTGATTCACACACAATCATATCACTGATATCACACTTATAATTCGTATACTTTTCCAAAAAGCTTCATCTTAAATTATCTAGCTTATTCTACAAAACAGAGAAATAAAGTACCTCTTTGTGGACAGTTGGAGTTGGAGCATGGTTCTTGGCAGGCTCAACTCATTTCAAGTTCACTTAAAAGTTCAATAAAACTTATTCCAAATAAAATCTTGAAGTTACCAAATCAATGGATTTGTCGGCCATCGGTCAACTTGATAGATACTCCTTATCTTTTCATGGACCATAAAGAAGTAAAAAATTACAAAAACTGTGAAAGAAGCCAGAGAAGAAAAGGGAAATAAAACAAGTATGACGTTTTCACAAAACTTGAAGTACCTTTCTTCGTAATTTTGATGGTTTCTGAATTTTCTTCATGTAAGCTAATATGCCAACACAAAGTCTACTTTTATAACTAAAGTTATATAAGATGTATGTATTATAAATCTTCTCGAGAATAGTGGAAAGTACAACATTATAGACCTCATAAATAATATATGAACTTTCCAAGTTCAAAACAGCTCCAGGGAGCAGACACATGTGTGCATTAACAAAGAACAGAGATTGAAGAATGAACTGTTCAATGTAAAAGGCTGGGTTGTGGTTCCATTTTAATCCTGTACAAGATTGGATTGGACTTTTGTGTAAAAACCAGAGAAAAAGCCACAATCAACTTTTTCCTTCTTTCTTCTTAAAAAAATGTAATTTAATCTTCTACAAAAAGTATGATTATCTAGGATGTGACCCATGTACAAATACGCTTACGCTTTTTTTTACCGGAAATAAATCTCTCGTGTTGATAATGCGTATCATTATAAGGCTTCGTCTTTTCAAACATGGTCATCCGTCGTCACAGTATATAATTACAATTAAATTCATACAATTTTCAACATAAAATTCCTTGAAAAGCAATCATTTTAAAAGATCACTTTTGTTCGCAGTTCGCATCCTTTTCCATTCAAAACTTCGCATAATAAAGCATCCCTGGGAATGATTTACAGGAAGGACATACATAACCATGTACAGATCATGAACAAAGTTTACATAAAAGTCAAAGGAAACAAAATCAATTTGGAAAATTCTAAGAAATCTTCAATATTAATTTGCTAAGTCCTTATTGTGCTCTTTGAAAGGGATCTGGGAATTACCTAAATGCGCATTACTCCACTTCCTTATCAATAATGTTGGGTCTTTGGTTTAGGATTTCATTTCACGTGTTCATGCATGTTGTTCTCTACCTACCCTTGCGGTATTAACAAAAGCAGCATGAATATTTCGACGAGACGAGATGCTTCGTAATGTAATTTATTTTGATATGCGTATTAATTTAATAATCTGGGGAAAACAGCGAGCTAGGTCAATAATATCTAGAAACTGTAAGCTTTGAAAGTAGAATCATGGCTCAGTGTGTTATGACATAAAGCTCGAAATAAAACAATACACTTCACACTTCCTTCCACTTGTAATCAATATCTAGTGGCAAAGCCACTTTAATTAAACAACGGAAATACAAAATTGCATTTCTAAAATTCTTTGAAGATGTATAGATTATAAAGAATAAATTCTTTACTCCATTATTACTGAACTAAACCCATGCATGATGAACGTGGGGTATGTATGTATGTTAATAAATGAAAGCTTCATGTTGCAACGAGTTAATGGAGTAGCGATACCATTCAATTACAACTTAATGGAGTTCACATGCTTTACATAACTCCTATACAGAGTTAAGTAGTTATTAGAATCAGAAGATGTGAACAAATTGCATGTATGAAAACCATGGGTAGTATCAGGTAGTATGTCATTTTGATTTGGATTTGTCCCCAAATTTTTGCGTGGGTGGGTAAATGAAAGGACGGTCGTGGGACGGACCAACTACAGACTGACCGTCATGCCCTCTCCATTAAATGGTGTTACTTGACTAGTTGTTTGCACTTTTACTTGCTCATATTATGAATGTATGGATTTAAATCAGCCCACGACCTTCACGGAACCTTTTTAATCTTTTTCATTCCTGTGAAAATTATCCACAAATATGCACGTGTATACTGAATTAAGAAATTACCGGAGCTAACGAGTTTGGAGTTGATCTCATTTATGTATATCTTACATATTAATATTAATGTTCATCTTTGTGCTGACGATTAAACTTGATTCAATTTTTCTACATTTTATAGAAAACTAGTTTGAATATAACAACAACCAAACAATGAATATAATGTGAAGCTCGAAATTCCAAGGTGGTTAATGACAAAAGACTTTCAAGAATGAATATAGCTTGTTATTGACGAACATGAAACTCAGGTTTTCGATGTTACTTGACAGAACTTACGACAAAATATATTTTATAATTAATGGGAAAAACTATATATTAAACGAAAATATAATTCGAAATCAAATTTAATTAGAGCATTCACTCGTAAAAAAAATCCAACTAACGCACCTGTGTACTAACGATAAGATACATGATCACTGATCCCTTACATCAAAGTAAGTGAACCAGTGCAAATCAAAATATGCTCACATGTATCCTTTTGACGTCAATAAATACTTATGTTAGATTGAGCTCGATTCTTTAGTATTCAGATATCTCTTTTTCCTGTCAGAAGTTGTTGCCGGATTAGCAAATGACTCAGAGAGGATGTGTCGTCCTTGGATGTTACTTGTTAGCAAAAATATTCTTCCTATAAACCAAAATTTTGACCCATACCACATTTCGTTTCGTATAATATTTCATATTTTCAGGTGCCTCATTTTTCGTATTATTATAAAGATTCAAATTAGGTTTGTGGTACTGATCTTATCCACTGCACTATCTATTTTCGTATGATCAACCCCCCACATCAATGCGGCCAATACTGTAATACTGTAAAAGGTCACTCCGCGTCCACAAACATACATACACATTTTCGTCCCTGTACATACAATATACGCACTACTAGTGTGTCTCTTCGCTACGATATCATTATGTTCCCCCTTACACAACACAAAATATGCATTAGAAAACTTTCCAATCCAAAAAAGAAGTAACTTTCCTTTACACAAAATCTCCAAAAATTACATTCAACTTTTCAATATATAGCGTTCTTACCTCAATAATTTCATTATTATCTACTATTCAAAAAATATCTGTTCAATTCAAACGTTATTTTTAGCCCACAAAATTCTTTTGAAGTCTACCTAAGGTAAGGTTATATAGGTATTCATCAAGTCAATGCTACTTATAATTAAGGATTTCCTACACCAACCACAAGTTGTACAAACAAGTAGTACACAAAGTAAATGGATTGTTTTCTTTGTCATCCCCCGAGATTTTATACTTTTACTTTAGCAGCTTATGTAACAAGCATTTTTGCTACATACATCGTATTTTTCAAAGTAAAAAAAAAACCTTTTCAAGATTTCCTTTTCTCAAAGAAAAGTTCCTTTGCAATATTATTCTCTTTCTCCCCATTCATTGCACACGAAAAAACCGAATCTTCTTCAAAGGCAGTGATTTTGAGTCTTGATTTTTATGCCATATGGCTTGCTTATAAGCTTGTACTTTTATTATATTCCTTTTTGTATGCAGTCACTTGTCTGACTGAACTAAAGACGTCTACTTATTGTAACAAGATTATATGTAAAATTAGCAAAACAACAGTCGCTCAACTTGACATTGACAACGAAAAATAGCATTAAAAACCTGAGAGTGTATTATTTTAATACAATGTTTTTATGCATAATAACAAATAAGTAGTCTACTTAGCTAGCCTTTCACTTTCCAATCACAAGTCGCTTTCACTTGCTTTGGGATTTTAGGTATACAACAATGGCAGGCTTAAATGCGCGGAAGCAAAAAAACAGCAATATAATAAAATGAAGCCGTTCATTTTCAACGTTATTCAATTCAGCCAAAATTTTCTTACCAAAATATTATTGCACGAGGCGTAAAGTTAATATGCATTAAATCATAAACTATGTACCATAACAAAGAAATAACCAAGAAAAAAGTCATGCATGGTTGAAAAGTTTTCATTATTTTTTTGCAAGTTAATATTCTGTAATCGCAAGCCATCTTGCACGTGTGTATATATATATCATCGGACCATATCATTCCTTTTGCGTCAGATTGGATTGGATCATCTAATAATTTGGCTGTAGGCTGTTGTTACTTTGTTACAAGAAAATCTAGAAAAGGAATGCCAAAGAGCCACTCAACTTTCATCTTGATACTAGAGAAGGAACCAGAAGGAGAAAAATTATAATGCACGCAACACAAACTTAATAGTAGCTTGCTCTGCTGTATAAGTTATAACATAACATAGCCATTAATATCCCATCTTGGTTACAATAGCCGATAAAAGCCAATATCAAACTATGTCATTTTGTGCTATATGCTTTCCTCTCTCTGAATTGCATATTGCACAAGGGAGAGAAAGTCCTTACAAACAACAAAGTATAAAAGAAGCTCTACTCAATTCTTCAGAGAAAAGGAATGAGATGGAGACGGATGGTTAGTTGGTGGTGCTACGCCTCATGCTGCAGTAGAGATTAATCAAGCTCAGTCAGAAGAACTATAGAAAATAGTAGCATTATTAAAAGGGGATCTTTTGCTATTGTATTTTGCAATAATGCATTGTATCCTTTCATACCATACAACAACACAAAATACGGATATAATTTGATTTGAAAACTAAGCAGAGTGGAAAAAAGAGCATTTCTTTTTTTTGGATGGGTAGTGGGTACGCGCCTCGTAAACAAGTTTATATGCACGGATATTATTATAATGCTGCAGAAAAAACGTTACTCTTTTTAGTACACGGCACATTAAACACGTGGAGAAATAATGGATTTTTTTGCATTTTGTGAGTATTGCATGTTAAATATTGCGTTTTATTTAAAATAGATTAGTCTCGTTATTTATCCATGTAAAAAAAGGATGGAAATGAGAGGAGAAAAGTGAAGTTCAATGTGCGCTGCGATGCTGCTGACTAGAGAGAATATGAAATAACTTTATTTTATACAAGATGAGCAAAAAAGAAGAAGATTTAAAATGGCAATTGTTTTCTGGCTGTTGTCTTATATATTTGCTAGTTGTATTTACATAAATAAGCGATAAATATTATGATGCGGGCGGTGGGGAAAGATGATGTGAGCACGTGCTCCTTTTTTGCATTCGTTTTTATTTTTGGCAGACAAAAAAAAAGAATATGTTTTCAACGCGAAACGCCTTTTTTCTTGGAGGAACAGCTTAGTAGTTTTTAGCACGTCTGATAGTTTTTCGTGCATGCTTTGTGTATTTAATGGTTCTTAAGAAGTTACGAATCGAATTGATTATTAATTAGGAAAAAGTATAATATAGCTAAATACTTGAGCAAATATCTAGCACAATCGTTCTCAGTGCTACTATCACGGAAAAATTATCGCTTTTAAGAAAAATTTAAGCTTAAGAGAAAGTATTGTTTCAGAATTAATTCATCAACACGTAAAATATGCCAGTAAAATATGCGGCCTTCGCCCACGCTATTATAGAAAGTTTTCAGTTTTCTCAAGTAAAACTGGAAATTTAGTTAGTTTTGCACATCATATTTTGTTCCAAAGTTTTTCATTCATATATACCCTCACCCTTGAATATGGGATATTGCTTGAAAATGAAATGGTACGTGATATGAACTAGTTTTAAAAGGAAAGTAGGCGGATATTATATAACCCTTGCACTTATGCAAACACACTCGCCCTGAATATAAATATAAAATTTGGTTACGTACAACTACTAAATTTACTAAATTAAACTTTATGTCTACCAACTTTAAAGTTCATAGAGCTCGTGTCATGAGCATAAAAATATATTCTTTCTGGCGAAAATGAGATTTTCTCCCAAAAAACAGCGTTAATGGAAAGTGAAAGCAAAGCAGAATAAATACAGAAAATACTTCTGATGTTATGAAATATGGAAACTTGATGCTAACACAATTCTGAAAACTTCCTTATGATGTACCATGTACCCTACTAACGATAATGGCCAACACACGAAATGCTAAGTACACATGTCCAGTTTCAGTAAATAATATTCTGTGAAAACAGTACCGTTACCACTACTCCATGGAAGAAGAAGTAAGGAAGGGAAGAGTAATGATACAAGATAAAATAGGTAGAGGCGTGGCTTAGACAAGACAGCTGGCCTGATTGGGTATCAAGAAGCCAATGGCTATAAGCGCGCTCAAAGTATCTGCATTTCGACTTGTGTTTGTAAACAAAACTACAGATACCAAGTCAAAACAAAAAAGTTATCAAACAAAAGGAAGAGTTTATTCAACACAAATTCATACAAATAAACAGATATCTTCATTTTTCAAAAATCTAGAATAACAATTTGCATATACAATTAAATTGAAATAATAAAATGGTGTAATTAATTCATTAACTTAAAACCATAATTTCACTGGTTACGCAACTCACGTCTAGTTTGATCCCAGGCTTTTGGCTTTTTGATCTGTTCATTTTTATCTTTAACCAATCTATAAATTTTGGATCTAATGAAATAGCGTATAATTTCTATTTTATGCTGCTTACACTCATCATTCAACCAACTAGAAATGTTATCGTGCTCAAGAAATTTATCCAGAATACCTCCTGAAATTCTAGATGCATCAAAACGTAACGACTCGTTAGCAAATTTATCAAAATTCTGATTAAGAAATATAAAAGTCGACATCGTGTCATTGTCCAGAAACGATAAGTATCTACAACCTTCCTGTTGACTGAAGTGATTCAAATTAATTACTTTACAGTGCTCTATACTTTTTAACATAACTTCACATCGGGCGCAGTTATTTTTTTCGATAATTGCTGACACACATGCTGGACCAAAATATGCAATCGCGCATCTCTCTTGCTCTTTACCTAACTTTAATTTCCTCTTTGAAAGTTTACAGTAAAACGTTTTGTTCTCAGCTAAAGTTTCAGCCTGCAGATCCTCAGAAGTGTTTGCTGAAGTATCAGTGAATTTTTCAATTTTATCCAGCAAAGATTCAAAAGTATGATGATTACCTTCAGTGTTTCCGTTTAGTGGATTTTTTAACAACCGTGCAAGGAATAAATATTTAAAGTTAGATCTGAATTGTTTTGCAGAAGGGTTTTTCGAAAAGCCACCTTTCATTCTTATTGCCGAAAAAAAGTTTTCCAGACAATCTTGTTGAAGTTGTCGTGTGTACACATGCTGATAACCTTCAGATTGTAGATCTAA
>JAQFZH010005381.1:0-10644 GCA_034695485.1 Entomobrya nivalis
GACATTCAAGATGTGAACCCGTTCAAGTAATTTGTTTGTCATATAAATATAACATCATGAAAAGTCAGTGCATAACACTATTATGATTCCAAGTAGAAATGCTTACTACATTCCGTACAGTGGACACCACTATTATGATTCCAAGTAGAAATGCTTACTACATTCCGTACAGTGGACACCACTTTTATGATTCCAAGTAGAAATGCTTACTACATTCCGTACAGTGGACACCACTATTTTGATTACAAGTAGAAATGCTTACTACATTCCGTACAGTGGACACCACTATTATGATTCCAAGTAGAAATGCTTACTACATTCCATAAAGTCGACGCTGACGGAAGTACTGTCAATACTATGGTTTTTTCGAAGCTGGAACTACCATTGTGACCCGCAATTTTGTTACATACGAGGCAGGTTACGTACGAGGTAGGTTAAGTTCGGGACACTTGGTGTACTTCGACCAGCACAGCTTCACAGCATATCTTACAACCGGCAAACGAGTATATTTGATTTTGTTTAAGTTGTCCGAACCCTAGCGCAAGTCAAGTTTACGTCATTCATTCCGTCGAGAAGAGGCAATAAGACAAAGAAGAGTCTGGCAGCTTCTACACCATCAGAATACACAGAAGCAGTCAATAGTGACACACCAGTAGTGGTCACTTTGGAAGATTTTCCTCCTCCAACACCTTCAGGCAAACAGGGTCTACCTCCAAAACCGAAAAAGACTACTCCATCTCCAATGATAATTGCGAGTTATGGGAAAGGATTGTCCAGTCTTCATCCCCTCAGTCCTCTACTTGGTCCAAGAAGAGCAACAGCAGTATCATCATCGGCCACCCAGTCAACAGCGCAATCGCAAATACTTCTATACGGTATGTCTAGTTCTCAACAGCAGCAAAGCCGTCAGAACAGTCCGGCATCTGTAAATCTTGTGGCTCCATGTCCCATACTCAGCAGAAGAGGTGCCCCCTTATTCAAGTCAAATCTAAATGATTGTCAAATGATCGTCTACCCTCTAGTACACTTGGCAACAGCATGTTCCATCCGATACAGTCAGCACTGATAACTATCCCCTGTCCACGTCGTGCACTGAACGTGTCGACGTCTCAGATGACAGCAACAATTTCAACTAGAGATCAGTTATATCTATCTCATAAGCGTCGCCAGTCAAAGTTCCAGTACCAGTTTTAAACAACTTATTCGCAGTGCAAGTTTTGCGCCACGATGGAGCTCCTCCATCCCATGTCCTAGCATCACAGCAGCAGCCTTACTATAAGCATTGTTTCAAGATAAGGGTTTTCTGTCCAGATGATACTCCGGGTGTCTCCTCGATGTCGAAAAGGAGATCGTAATCCTAATGCTCCAGCCAGTCATCATTCGTCGTCTCATGAAGCCCCAGTTCCATCCTCGTCAGCATCTCGTCTCTGCTTCTTCGTCAATGTCGCCTTGCCAGTAACAGTCGTCAACCTCGTCGCCACTTGGGTTTCTGCTCACCTTGTAGTATCCTCGTAGCTTTTTAAATTGAATAATGTTTTTAGAATTGAGGAAAGTAATTGTAGAATATGTAAAGTGCGACTACCCAAATTGGTAATTGGGTAGCCGCCTGTCTGTCCAGCAATAATTATGTGCCGTTATTCTGTCTTGCACATCTAGTCAAGTAATGGCTAAAAGTAGCTCTCGTCTTCTGTCCAAGCTTGCTAATGTCCACCAATACTCACCAAAGTCACAAGACAGCATATCTTACAGTACGTATGGCATGTTCCATCAATATTCGGATTCCCAGTATAAGTGCGTGTGGCATGTTCCTTCACTAATCGGATTACCTTTATAAGATCATAGTTGATAAACTTTACTGACAATGATTATGAAGCGCAACCATATTCTGAGGATCCAAAGCCCATATTAGAGAAAAATACCAGCCAACGCTAAACCATCCGTCTTTGGATAATGGCAAATACCCTCAATAAGAAATCAAAACAAAAATTTGGGATGTATTTATGATTCTGAGAGTTTCGACCAGTAGTAGTATTACTATGATCCCGTTTCTTTACACTTAATCAACAGTGAAACTTGCCAGTTTCTTACTCGCCAGTTTTTCTGATTGTGCATGTTATTTCAGCCTAGGCTGTGGGCTCTCTGCTTTGAATTTCACATTTGAATCAGCTTCAATTCAAATAATTTTAGAAACACTTTCAACATTCCCATTGAATTGAAGAAGGTTGAATTGTGGTAAGAAGTGTTTCCGTGCGCACCAATTTTTAAAAGTAGTAGTTTGCTTTGTGAAAATGCCATATTCGAGATTAGTAAAATTGCGTGGCATGTTGAATTGCGCGGCATTACGAATTGCACTATCTAACAACCATTTAGCTCCTGCCTACCTTTTGCTATTCTCTGATCCGTCATTTCTGTTATCCTATTTGTGTTATCAAAAATGCGTTTACGGAAAAGGTTACTGACCTTTCCATTGTGTCAATGCATTTTTTAGTTGCTTGCTCATATTTTATCAAAAAACAGTCAATCTGCAGTCGACATTTTTAGAGCACCTTCAAAAGCTAATTGCAGTTTTAATAGCTAAATATCTAGAAAATAGTTTTTAAATTTGGTACACCTTATTAATATTTCAGTAGCATTAAAAGTTGATACACCTCATTATTATTGCAGCAGTATTTAAAGTTGATACACTTGCTAATTATCATCTCAACATCACAGTCCCCCTTCAAGCCAACTCTAATGGATAACTCTGTCGGAATGCCGTCATTATCTGAAATTGCCGATTTTAATTACAAGGTAAGCTTAATTGCTAATTGATGGTTAAAAAATGATTATTCATGTTTCGAGTACGGTAGTTATAGTTTATTATGTTTTTTGTGTAGTTTGCAGTGTCTTTGGTGAGGCATTTGGATCAGGCGGATGTGGAGACTCTCGTGGAGGCGGATCCCAATTTTCGACAAGTTTTTAGTGCAATGCCTAAGGAAAATTTTCCGCTCATTCAACAATTAAACTTTCCACAGTCGACATCAAATCCCATCTGCGTTGGAAAGCTGTACCAAAATGTTCGAGTGGCGATCAACTTGCCAGCAAATCATCCAGTTTCACAAGCAGTCATTCAAAACCTGGAGCACTTACGGGATGTAAGATTTGGATCTGTAAATGCCACTGTGCTGGAGGGGACGTTGTTGGAACAAGTGTTGAGGGGTATCACTGAGTTAAACTCATTCACTATCGAAGTGCTTTCATGTAACTTGTCACTAATTCCAAGACAACCCTCACCGCTAGTTACATCTCCAGCCCTCTCTGTGGAATCCTTCGCTATCAACAGCGTTCAGACTAATTTACGTGGTCGTCAGTTTGTCCCTCGTTGCTGGATAATTACTTCATTGCTACAGTCTGTCAAGACGATCGAAGTCTGCAAAATGCCAAGGGAATTACTGAGAATGTCTCACTCGATGATTCGACTGTTTGCCGACGTTTCAAACGTCGAAAGTTACTCGATTGCAGATTCAGTTATGCCAATTGACGAGCTGCGCAATGTTGTGATTGGTGCTCGAAACCGCAGAAGAAAACTCGTGAACGTGCCTTACGAAGTAACTGACGCCCTCTCCATCCAACAAGTCAATCAACTTTTCGGCAACACAGTCTCCAGCTTCAGCGGAATGGAACTTGAGATGGGTGCGCCAATTACTCCCAAGAATCGGATCATTCTTCGAAATGCAAATGACCTCAAAATCGTCACCACAAGGGGCCGTCTTCTCATCACTGCTTCAACACTTGGCGCAAATGGACGGAACGTCACCCTAATCTCATTTAATGGTCAATTTCCTGCCGACGGCCTTCGCCGACATACCCTCACTCACAACTCGTTCAGAATTATTTTTCGGACATTCGGGAGGATTGATTTCTTGAATCCTGACAACTGCAGACTTGGAAGTGAGGATGACAAGAAGACTCTCAAGAAATTGTACCACTGGGTGGCCCGGCTTTAAAGGGAAGAAACAGAAGAAGAAGCTTAATTGGACTGCAGTATTTGATAGAGTACAAATTATTTGGTGAATTAGTAAGTATGCATTTAGCTACACTTTGATGAGAGGTAATCTAACTAAAATTGTAACATGAATATTCAGTTTCTATATGAACACATTTGTCATTTCATCCATTAAAAGTAGTAATTATTTATGTTTTTAAAATCAACATTTCGTCCATTTAAAGTGACAGTTATATGTCTGTTCCTTAAATCATCATTTTTATATATCCATTAAAAGTAGTAATTATAGTTTTTCCCTTAAATCATTATTATATCGATTAAAATTAGTAATTATATATGTGTATCAAAGTTGAAATAAAATCATATTCATTAATCTAAAATCGATTCGTGTATCTCTTGTAATTTTTAAATCCGTATTGATAAAATATGCATCTTTTATCATTAAGAATTACAGAAAGCCTTTCCGACATTTGCTATTGGATCACCAAATTTACATAATTCAATAATCATCTAATCAGGGCATCAGCATTCCATCAAAATTATTACCAAAATCAAACTGGCTTGCAGTTGTTTTATTGTTAGCATTGTAGTGACTAGTTTGAAACTTGACGACTTTCTGCCAAATCAAGAGAGCTATCCCATTTTGTAAAGGAACCATAATACTAAACTTTTCATTTAATCTGACCATAAAAAAAGAAAAGTTTTTCGAGGATGAGAGGGGTGCGAATGAATGGGTTGTGATTACGATTAGATTTAATTATTACTGTGTGCGTGTATGGGTTTTTACACATTAGTTGCATAAAAAGTGTATCAAAGTTGCCTAGTATATTTAGGAAACAACTTTATTGGAACGTAACTGTAAAATATAAATTATTAAACTATAAAATAACCAACAAACAACATTTGTTGAGCCATTTTATTTTACCTTAACTTTAGTAAACTTTTGAGCACATTCATTGTAAGCATACTGTGTGTGCGTATTTGTAAGAATCATATATGATTGCATATTTTTTTATGTGGCTAGCTTAAATTCAAGTGTTAGTCATTCATGTCATTTGATTCCAAGCTAAGAATAAATTGTTTTAACTTTAAAATAAGAGGAAATGGAAATTTGAGAAAAGTAACTAGAGCGTGGACGGAGAGGTAAGGACTAGCACATGCGAAAAGTAGTGAACGTATTGACTATTACTGTGCACATAAAAGGGAATGTCCATCAAGATTAAAGAATCAAGTTTCTTCGAATGGAGTTTCTGTTGTCATTTAAATTGTAATAAAAAGCTACTCGTATGGCAATAAATAATAAGGTGATCAACAAATGCACGCAATTTATTTTATAAATTCAACATCAATTATGGTAAACTACAATATATTAAACATCATTTTCAGATTGATTCAAATAATAAGTCTTTGAAATTAAACATTTAATTCAAAATTGTCAGTCTAAAGTCGAGTTATGTCTGGAATATTAATAGAAGATCCTAAGCAATCGAATTTGAGTTTCTTAGCAATTGAATGCACGTTAGTTTTTAAAAGACATTGACGATTTCAAAAGCAATCAAATACAAGCCCTTAAAACTCATCAATAAACCTTCATAAATAAAACTCAAACACGAATTTCTTAAAAAGTGAGTGAACACTGTTGACAAACGTATGAACATTTAACGAAACCAAAAAAGCGTTGTTGGTGACACAATATTAAAAAATCCGACGCTTTTCATAAAGTTCGTATGAAAGATCTTTAATATTTTATTTAATGGTTTTTATTGGTGGTACTGGTTTACTTAATAAACCAATGGAACCTCATAAAAAGACAGTTAAACACGATGAGTTGAGTCAACCGCAACTGATGTTGATGATGATGGCTGATAACGTATGGCCGAAATATGTTAACCAAATTTCAAATATCAGCTTGAAACTAGCGATGCTGTTCCATTAGGGAGTATAGTCACGAGTTTCACAGTCATCGTGCATTAGAGAAATAAACGAACCTATAGCAAATCAAAAATTAAACATTGTAAATAATTCATGTGACACATGTTGTTCTACAAGTTGTCCAAAATAACACAGATTGTAAATTTGACTTGAAGAAAACTGCGCATTACAACAAGACAATTCTTACAAAATGCTGTATTGCTGCAAAGAGTTACGGTACAAACGGGTACGATAGGATGCGATGAGCAACCTCAATAGTTTGCATAGTGATATTATGACCATCATTTACGAGTTTACATCACTTTCTTTAATATAGGAGTGTTCACAAAGACAGGCACGATAAGCTCGATGTCTTTAGAAAATATATTATTGATTCTGTGAACTGGTTTAGTTTTTTGATTACCTCTGTCATTCGTCATTAGTTTCATTAGTCATTTCAAAAAATAGACATCCGTAACTTGAGGTCCCTTCTAGAGATCTGGTGCAATAAGTACGGAAACGATGAGATGTGCACATGTACTTTTACATGTATACTTTACAAGATATCCTTACATACAGATACACATGTCACATAACATAAGCGCAGATTCCGTATATTACATCATTAGAAATTAGTGCAAACACCACAAGGGGAAGTCATGAAGAATTATTTTTCAATGCAATAATGTTTATCTGAATGAATTTTGATAAAATTTCCGTGCCTCAAACAAAGAAAAAAATACTCGGAATATCGCGAATGGGGCACACTATAGTTGAAGATACAAATAAAACTTGACTTTGACCTGTTTTTTGAACATAATTTATTTAGAACCAAGTCGGATCTGTATCTGCTGTGATAGCTAGGTATAAGGTTTCAAGTACGTGGGATCAAGTTTCCAGAAACCCGTACTTGAACTTTACCAATGTACAGAAACTTTAGGTACATTGTATTTTAGCATACCCTTAACATGAAAAAACATACTTTACTAAACATTGTACAAATACACAAACTACATACAAGAGCATAAAAAATTTACATAGAGGGAAAGACCCCTTTCCGGACAATATTGAAGGATTTTCAGTGACTTTCGTCCTTAAACAGTAACATTTTAAGCAATTAAGCAGATTTTGTGAAGTTTTCTTTGTAAAGTTTTTCTTTTGATTTTCTACGTTAACCAGTTGGGATGGCCCAGAATTTGGGTTTGCCAAAACGGAACAACATCTAAAGAAGCTATATATAACAGTATTCAAACTAGAAGGACTTTTACAAGCAAATACAAATGAAACCCAGTGTGAATGCAAAGTTGGAGACGAGTGTGATCAACGACATCAAATCAGGAATCCAAATCATGAAAAACCAGGGTTGACCAGGTGGAAAAACAATTTGAAGCATTCGTTGAAACACATCAAAGATTACGGATGTCAACCCGAACAATTTAATACTTAATGGATTTAGTGAGTTGTTTGATGAGAAACCAGAAGATTTGACACAAAATACTTAAGCTCAAAGCAACGTGTAGCTCAAAGCTGGTAGCAACCAGGCAGGGAGAATCGGAGGGAAATAAACGCAAAATCCGATTAAAGTGGGATCAAAGCGCAACGCGAATACCAAAAGTAAAGGCTTGTATCTAAATAAAGACGTTGTAGTAGCAACTGTATTGTAGGAATGTGGTGTATGGATACAAGCTTAACGGAACAATGGTCAATATTTATTAGATTTACGTAGATTACATCATAGCAGATCAAATAACAGCGTTCAAAATTGTCGTCTTTTAAGCTGAAACTATGGCAACCTCTGATTACACAATCCCAGTAAAGCTGCAGATTTCAAAGCCGCAATGCACAAATTTGCAGCACCAGACGCCAATGTTTCAACTAATATACAGTACACTTTTTTCAGATTAACTCGAAATGTTTGTTTAACAGCCAGCAAAGTTAGTGTAACCAGGTATAAGACCAC
The DNA here is from genome assembly GCA_034695485.1 of Entomobrya nivalis. Taxonomy (NCBI): domain Eukaryota; kingdom Metazoa; phylum Arthropoda; class Collembola; order Entomobryomorpha; family Entomobryidae; genus Entomobrya; species Entomobrya nivalis. Next base: position 7,857 of record JAQFZH010005381.1, read on the forward strand.
GGCTAACCAACCTTTTTTGAAAAGGATTGTGTAAACTTAGAAATGAAACCAAACAAGAAAGGCTACTGTTTCAATGAAGGCGTTAGTGTATTGTTCGTGACCACATGTTTAATATGTTTAGAATCTAGATACTTCTATTGACACGAGATGCCTAAAACCCTGACTCGATTTACTCAGTTAATTAATTTAACCACAATCCAATATTTCAAAAACTCATTTTTACCTTTAGCATTCGTGTCACTACAATTTTAAGAAATTGGCAGCTTTGGAGTAGGTTATTTGTCAAGTAAAAATTGCGACGGAATAAGTTTTTTATAAAGAAACATATTTTAAAGTTACTAATGTGTAGAAACTACTATGTATGACTGTTTTTATTTGTATTGCATTTAAAGTTTAGAACCAGGAATTTATTATAATAAAAATTAAAACATATTCGCAACGGACCATATTCCATTTACAAGGGATCTGGGCCATATGGCCGTCAGTTATGAGACACATATCAATCGAAAGCTCTCATCGAGTACTACAACTTTGTTTCAGGGCACAAGTTGCATTATTATTTTATTTTTTTAAGCATCAGCATTATTTTTAAGCCACATAGACTTTAGTGAACTATTAAGTGCATGGATACCGGAGCTTAAGCCAGCTAGATATCATTGTATTTTCAGATATTGTGGCATTACTTGGGATTCAGAAAAGTTCTTGTGTCCAGGTAAAAGTTGTCATTTAAAATTCAAACAATGCAGCAATGAACACTTTTTGAGCTATAAAAGCAAGAATTTTTGCCAATTTCAAAACCCGAAAACTAGTTTACTTTTATCCTCACACTAAATCAGGAATATTTGGAGACAATTTTGTAGAATATCCAGAAATACTAGTGTCAGGAATGGATTTCCAACCTAATCAAACATAAACCTTACTGTCGTAAGCTTATGTATATTACTTGTAACAACTGTAGCTTTAAGGGACAATTTTCAAAAACAAATTATTAAGAGATACATTTTAATTGTTGCTGAAGAATATGCATAACTAATTGACTTGTTCATTGCATGCAATATTAAAATACATGCACACTGTGTCAAAAATTAGAAGTAGTATTTAGCAATTAGGGTTTGGTTTATCTGCATTCATTTTTCGATGCACATTTTAAGTTAGATTAAATTCAGTAATATCCTTAATGCGTCTTTTATAATACTAGTTGAGTTAAATGCCCCAATATCTGAAAATATAATGAAATATACTGGCTGGCCTAAACTCCGAAATCCATGCACTTAATTGCACCATAAGTTTATGTTGCTTAAAAATAATGCTTTGTTGTGACTGTGTATTTAAGTAGAATTAAATGCGGTTCAAATGTCGTATGGGTCGTTATTGTCGGTTAGGAATCAAGAAAAATATAGCACGCATCATTTTAGACCCTTTAAAACCAATGCATTTTTTGCTAACTTCAAGGCCCAAAAAGTGGTCTTGTGCAACGGGTTAGCAACTTGTGCCCTGAAACAAAGTTGTAGTACTCGATGAGAGCTTTCGATTGATATGTGTCTCATAACTGACGGCCATATGGCCCAGACCCCTTGTAAATGGAATAAGGTCCTTTGGAATCAGAGAAAAGGAAAGACTTTTGTGTGAAGACTGGTTTACCTTCGTGTGAAGACCTGAATTCCAACCAATCCTCTCAGCACATTCGAGTAGAGTAAAGTAAATTTGGAATTATCTCGGTATAAAAATATATGCACAATAATGGATCATTAGACGTGTGAGGACTAGTATCTGGCTATTTATAATGCCTGCATGCATTTAAAGGTGAATATCATAAAATGTACACCACAGTTTGGATCAAACTTTTATGACAATCTAATCAACATAATGATAGAGAGCATAGTTCCTTAAAAAACAAATCATAAACTCTAATTGCACCTATTATCTAAACTAAACCAAGCTAACCATAATTTCGATACAACTTCAAAGCATACAAAAGTCGAAAATCAGCTAATTAAGCTTATTCACATCAACCTTAATTCTAATAGTTGCTCAACTCTGAACACATACTGACAACAACATAAACGAGCATGAGCACGAATTCGAGTACATTTAAACATCAATTGAAAGGCTAAACATCAATTGAAGGGCTGTATCGAATAATGACGGTAGTGCAGGTTGCTATGTTGGTTTTTATTTGAATAGTTAACTGATTTATAAAATAAGCTAAAAATATAAATAGTTTTTGGGTTATTGCCATGAAATTTTGTAATAGTCAGACAGACAAACAACGTAAATCTTGACTGATTGGGATAGTTATAGCCGTCGTTATTCGACACATCTTATCAATTACTAAACTAGAAGAGCAAAGTTACAAGTTTCAAATATTCAGATCGGCTGGATACAAAATTTGATATTGATTGAACCTCATCGAAATTTTGGAAACATGTTTCAATTAAAGTTACCGACATTATATTCTGAAACAAGCTTGAGCAATTTGTATCGTAAAGTCAAGTAAAGTAGAACTAGTTACAAATCTATTTTGCAGCTTCTTTCAATTTAAAACTCGAAAAATTAGTTCTAGTTAATGTGTTTTCCCTTATATTTAATGACTTTTAATAGTATTTGAATTTTTGACCAATAAATGTTTAAGTTATTTTATGATTTATTAAGATTGTTTATTTAATTTCGGTCGATATTTACAGATATTAGCTAATTTTCGGATAGGGGAGTTCAGGTCTACTGTTGGATAGGACATTTCTTCCGCAGCTTTAACAAAGTACTTCGCCAAAGGTGCATAGGATGCAGC
>JAQFZH010005382.1:0-10643 GCA_034695485.1 Entomobrya nivalis
CCCCTGTAAATTTTGTTCACCAAGAAGAACGGTTTTCCGTTGATGTGAACTTTTTCGCTGCTAAATTGAGCTGAGAATAGGGCTTTAGCAAAAGAGTTTTTTTTTGGTTAGGTCAAAATAATATTCTCTTTTGTCTAAATTCTTTTGTCAAATTCAATTTAGAATATATTATTTTTTTGTAGTTTTTCAGAAACATCAGCCAATTCAACGTCAAAATTTGATGAAATAGTTCAAATGTATCGAACATTACAAATCATTTCTATAGCAATGAATAAAGTGATGCAGAAATGTTACGGAGTTATAATGGTTTACATTGGAACACTTTTGGCAGCTGTTTGGTATAGCGCAGCTATACTTCTAATTCCTCATGCAAATGAAAATGCGATTGTAATATGGTATTTTGCAACATCAGCGTTTTCCTGCACCTTTGGACAAGTCAGTCTTTCCAAAGAAATGGCAACATTTTTCGATGATTGTTGTAGTACATTCGAAAAATTCAAACAAGATTTGAACAGAGTCGAAAATAAAAAAAGGAATTGGTATACAAATTACAAGGGAAATGAAAAGGAAGCAGAAGTTTTACAAAAGCTGTTGGATGGTTAAACAGTACTTTGGAAGTGATAACTATATAGATAAAAATACACCGTTAAATATTTGGAACGAGGAAAATGATCTTACAATTAATATTGTGCTTTTGGCCAAATAAATTCAAAGAACATTGTAAATACGTCATAAGTTAGGGAAACAAAAGTTATGATATATTGATAAATGACAAACTCAGTTGAATGCTTAAAAAGTAAATAGGTATGCACATTCTGTTTGATTTGGTGTTCATAATTGTTTTAGTTATGAATAAGATATTCCAAATCGTTAACACACTTATCGTTTCCAGATAACTTCTTTGTAAATATATGCTGAGATATTGTTTTAAGTTTGCAATAGTAGGAATTAGCTTATGTGCAAGGGGAAAGTTAATTAATAAGAATATTTCTTCCTAAGAATATTGAGAAAAAAATCTGAATACACTATTTACTATGTTTGCTATCATGCGTTTTAATAGCACTGTTCACTATAATTATCCCAAATGTTTATTAATTAAGAATTTAACCTACCCACAAATAAGAAAGTTAAGTAAAACTGCAAAATAGTGCTGGAATATTCTGATGTGTACATATATCATTATTGTTATCTGCGTTTGAGCTTTTTAGTGGCTGGATGAATAAAACGACAAAGAATATTCCAAAGATGTTATTTCACGGGTTTTTACTTCTCTCTAAAACAGCAGGATATTCCTGCACTGATGCATTGCATAATAAATCGTTTGAATTTACACAATTGTTGAAATATTTGTGCTCCAAAAAACTTGTTACATTTCATATGAAAATAACTAAAATGTGAAGCTATGCAAGTCGAGCAGTTTTCCTATTTTTATTTTAAAGACTTCTTGTTATGTGTTTGTGTTTTACTTGTTATGTTTACCATTGGTTGCGGTAGCTTTGCCTTTTCTACATGATGTCCAAATTTCTAATTACATTTTAGAATCCTGCAGCTACATTGTTTTTCGACTTTACGTACTGACAACACAATTTTGGTTTTTGGTTCCTGTCACTGCATTGGGTCCTATTGTATTTGTAACGTGCTTAGTTACGCTAAATGAAATCAGCATAGCTTTGGAAAGTTTATGATAATAATTTGTTTTTGAAAATCTATTTTTTCATTATAAAGTTACACATGATTCGTTTTTCTTTAAACACGTTAGATTTATCGCAAAATTAGCAAGCGATCTAAGGGACAATGTTCATAAAGAGCTTGTCGAGAAGTCATACCGCCAAATACAGATCCTTGTTATTCTTAGCAATAAGTTCAGTGCATGCAATAGTAACTAAAGTAATTCTCCTAAATAATAAAGCTTATACGTTTCCTTGTTTTCTATGTATGTATGTTCATATCACTATATTTTTGATTTGCATACTTTGTTAAAAACTTAATACACGATAAAGAACATGACACAATAAATGTTTTTTTGGATATAATAATCTAACAAAGAAATAATAAATTCCTAGTAGTAGTTAACGTCTTCCAAATTTGTTTTACATGTTTGGTTTTACAAAATGTAGATTTGGTTTTGACGCTAAGATTTTAAATTACATTCAAGATAATCGGGTAATTATTTTGCGCTTTAAAATGAATTGGTTTCACTGTATTTTAATTTTTCTGGACATTTTTATTAATTCGATCCTTAAGTATTGTATTATTTTAGTTCATATGAGATGTTTATATTTAAAATACAACTCCTTGTACTTTTGCATAATTTCCTACATATTCAAACAACAAGCATTTATTACTTTGTTTGAAAAGGTATTTATTATTATAGATTACAATGTCTATCTGTTGCCTAAGAGATTTTTCTTCCTGGTTGTTGCGTAATAGGTTAAGAAATCTGTTTAAGTTCAGTTCATGTAACCCAAAATCTGAATGAGTCAAACTCAAAATGATTTGATTCATTAACAAAATATCTTAGAGCAAGTATATCATTCCCATCTTTCATGTGAAAAAACTTGTTTTAACCCTTTTGACACGTCTCAATTTAATTAACACCTGAGAATACTCCGGTGAATGTGGTCACATTTGTGTTTAAGGTAATCGGTAGAATTACATGTTCAACAATATAAAACGTGTCGTCAAGAAAGTCAGGAAATCTGTTTAAATAGTTTTATAATACAGTCGAATGATATGAGTTGTTGGCGTTATTTATTTTGGGTTATGTTGCGTCGGTATTTTTTATTTGACCTGACGTTCGTACTGGTATTTGTATTGATGTCATAAATTACATAGTTTATTTCAACAACTATTCGACATAAATCATGTTTGATGGTTAAAAATTTGTTATTTGGAATTTGAATAATTCAGCTTCCGGAAAATGCATTTACATAGTTTGATTCTTTACACTACATGATGGACTCGAAAAAGGCCTATCTGACAGATCTCTTTACTAATTCAAGTTAAAATATTAAAGTCGATCAAACAGTGGTGGTTTACCAAGCACGTGTGTAAACTTTAATAAAGTTGGTTAAATAAATTTTTGTTTGTAATACTTTGTTTAAATAACTGAAATAATTTATTTAATGACTAACTTAGAGCTTATGTATGTTAAGCCTTGACTTTTATGGTCAATTCGATTTTTTCTCTGTAATTTTTCTACCAAATCTTATTTTGCTACTTATTCACTTTTTCACTGTCTTGGATCAAACTAAGACTCACAAGAATAAGTCTTGTCAAAGTGTTTTTAAACGAAAAGTCAAAAACAAATATAACTAAAGATTAACTTGAGTACTATAAGTACCAATATAAAATTAAATTGCAAAATACTGATTGCCTAAGTAATTAAAGTTTAGAAAATCTGTAACATTTGTAAATTAAACGTATTCAAAGCTCATTGTGCAGCAAAATGTAGATTGGTTTTAATGTTAAAATTTGTATTACACTCAAGCCACTTCAGTATTTAACTTCAAACGAATTTCCTTCATATAGATTTTTTCTTAACATAACTTTATTCAATATTTGTCGAGTGTATTATTATAAGTCGTTATCAATATCTAAGTTTTTCCAATTTTCGACGTTGCTCAAACACTAAACAAATATTACTTTGTTTAGTCACTATCTTATTTTTGGGATCGAAAAGTATAATTGTATTTGTGAAACTGCAATAGAAAGTTTCTATGAAAGTGCTTAAAGCTACATCACACAATACTGCGTAATTACTTTAGACTAAAAACTAGTTTTATAAAAACTAATAGTAATTAAATTTAACCAAAGCCTTCCAAATGTCTAACAACGTTAAAATAATACAATTGATTTAGAATTAGATAAAGATGTAGACATAGTACAGATGAACCGAGTTGATTACAAGTCCAATTTCTCTGTTGAAATAAATTATCGGAATTGAGTCAATATTTGAATGGAGCAACCGTGTTAGGTTGGAGCCCTATAAATAAGTTATATTTTTTTTGAAGTACCAACAATATCACAACTACCAAACATTTTCACAAATTATTTTCTCTGAACTTTAGCATTATCCATTTGAAATATTTTGCCTTCAAACACTGATTCAACACAGAGTTGTTTGAAAAAATGGCTACAACAGAAGTGCTAAACTTAGTGTCTCAGGTTTATAATTACGGTAGCATTAAACTAGGCCTGTTTCCATTGTATTTTCAAAGAAATCATCAAAAACCTTGTTTTACTATAAAAGCAAGAAACATATGCAAATCTACAAAATACTGTTGGAGTATAACTCTATGTATTTCCATATTGATATCGACATTGGAATTATATCACAGTTTGACCAAAGACAAGTCAAAGAATATTCTAAAAATGGTATATCATGGGTTTCTACTGCTTTCCAAAATAGGAGCTTACTCATGCATTTATGTGTTTCATAGCAAAGCATTCGAGTTGACACAATTGTGGAAGTACTTGTGTTCGAGGCAATCAAGAAATTTGAAGAACTTTTATGTGATTATTTTTCTGCTCACATTTTCTGCATTCATGTTCTACCTAATATTTTTACCCTTTGTTGTCGTGGCTCTTCCTTGCTTGCACGACGCCCTACTTATCAACTTCTTTTTTCCATCCTGTAAACATGCTTCATTTCGACTGTGTCTATTGATAATACAATTGATATCTTTGATTCCAATTGCTGCAACGGGTCCTATTGTAGCAGCAACTGGTCTGATAACTTTAAAGGAGATAAGCATCGCTTTAAAGTATTTATGGTAAGTTTTGTTTTCAAAACTATTCAAAAGAATTAACTTGATGCATTTAACAAGATTATTTTTCTGTTTTTCTTTCAGGTTTTTTGCAAAATATTCGAAAGATCTTAAAGACAATGTTCATAAAGAATTTGTTGGAAAGCTGTATCGACAAATACAAGTTGTTGTTATTCTTAGCAACGAATGTTTTCAATCATATATCTGGCCAGCTATTCAGTTCTATGGAGGATTGGGGGTTATCAACCTTTTATATACTTTACTTGTTTTCAAAGAAGATCTGCCAAATTTTGGGATTGCTTTAATAGTTATGCTATTTGTAGGACTTGGAGGAACTTCGTGTCAAATGTTGGGAATGGGAAATAAATCAATACTTTTATCTACAAAAATACTCCAACAAGTGAAAGGTTTTAAGCATTCTAAATGGTCCAGACGATTTTTTAAAAGTTGTCCCGAAATTCCTATTAGTGTTGGCGAGTTTCACAAAATGGACAGTGGAAGGGTTCCTGCCTTCATTCGTTTTGTTTTACAGAGAACAGTCTTTTTGGTGTTGAGAACAAAGTTGACTTATGGAAGTGGAGTTCGTATGTATGAATATTAATTATGTTTGTTAAACATCAAAATTAGTTTAAAGAATATTCGTAATAAGACTAACCTTAAGTTGTAATAATTTCATAAATCGTAGTCCAGCAAATATCAAATTTTCTTTTAGTTGGCATAAATTTATATCTGTGTGATTGATTTTAATCAATTATAAAGTTAATTTACTCAATTAACATTACATTATGATTATATATATATATATATTTATGGTCGATAATGATAGGAAAGTATTATTGAGCACTTGTATACCCCAATAACAAAACATTACTACTTAAGTTTGATAAGTGAAACATGATCTAATGTTGTCTTACAATAATTATAAGCCGGTTCTCATTTTTTCATGGCATTAGTCTGAAAACGAATTGCCTTACACAAAATTCCTCCAAGTTTTAACATCCATTAGATGACATGGACATGGAAATCTACGAATGTATGATGTAAATTGATAACTTGACAACACTTGTAATGACATGTATATTGAATCATTTTTTGAAAACATGAATTTTAACCTTTTTATCTTTGCACGAGTAGATTTTATCATAATATGCTTCAGAAGAAAAGATCGCTTTTCTACTTACCTGTCAGTTTAATATAAATAAACCTTAAACGTTTCCATAATTTACCACGCCATATACATGTAGATGGAGTTTAACAAGAATAAACATGCAAAATATTTAATATTTATTGTAGTAAAATATTAAATGATATATTTAACGAGATAACTTCAGAATTTTACATGACATTGCTTTGAGTGCTCTTGTTCTTTGAGATCTAACATTGATTAAAGCTTTGAGCGTACACGGGCGAACTTTATCTAATGGTACAGAAATGAGCTTTTCTGTCAATACTGTTTAATCCATCGTCAAATATAGTGATAACTTAAAACACCATATGCGAGTTTGGAGCAATAATAGTTTGAAAACTAATAGCCAATAAACACTGTCTCCAATTATTTATTATGTTGTTATTTGGTAGTGGTTAAAGAAGATTCAATCATTTTTCGCTCAAAAGTTGACTATTTTAAAATAAACATCCAAGTTGAATTGTTTTAAGCAATTTTACAACTACATATTTTTCTTTCATTATCATAGCTAAGACTAGGAAATTAATTAAATTCAACATGTTACATAATCATCTTACCTATTTCAAAATAATTTGTAAAGTTTGTCATTACTTTAAAAGCATTGTTGTCGTTTGTAATCAAGCAATAAATTTCTTTTGTCAAAAAAGTTAATATGCGGGACGAATCGCTTTTCAGCATATATTTTGTTCGCAGTTTTACTAATAGTTCAGGATTTGCTCTTTTTCAATACTAAATTCAATTACACTCAAATATTAATTAGTAGATATGGGATAGCTTGTCATCTTACCTTTCTTACATTCGTGTTAGCTTGCTACCAGAATCCTTCCCTAATTTGCGCATATGTTAATGGTTGATTGCGTTTCGAAAATGTATTTAGTTGGCAGTTAAACAAATTTAAAAGGTTTCACAAAAGGAAAACAATCGAACTTTTAAACTTAGGATTCGCGTATGCTTACATTGGAACATTTTTATTTTTGCCAGTTGTATATGTTTATGGAATTCATTGGTATAGTCCTTGAAGTCCTTCACTGGCGGGATATTGGCATATCAAGGAGTGCACAAATGTTCAACCTTTCCATATATTTAACATCGTAGTCCATCTAATTTTAAAAATGTTTATATTTCTAGCTAATTACTTCTTTTGGGTGTTTAGATTAAGTGTTTGCACATTTCTTTTAAGTGGAATAATAATCCGTTGCTCATTCAGCTTTCGAGTATATATCAATGTTTTTCGCACATTTGCAAAATACGACAGGCAAGAAGATTGTGCCAATTCAATGCAGCCTTAGTGTACAAACAAATTCATTGTTCAGCTGAATTGATGAACGAACTTCAACAAGATTTATTACTTGTTGTAATGTCTGGACTAATGTTTGGCTATAGTGTTTGCACAGTATTAATGGTGGGGCTTTCAACTGATAAAGGTTCAAGCCGGATTAATGCTGCAATGTTCTTAGCGATTATGGTTCACTGTTTTGCTGCAATTTTGATTATATTTGGAAGCATGTCAGCTACAGTTTTTGAATCACAAAAATGTTTTCAAGCTTTAAGGTGGAATTTGGTGGATGGGCAAAATTTAAAAAATGAAAACAGAAAAAAATGTTTGAAATTCGAGCTAAAATGGAGAAAGAAGTTTTATAACTCCGCTGAATTGTGTGAACTTTGCAAATGAAGTACCTGTATGCTTCTTGGGAATAAATTAAATTAAATCTAGCAATTAAATTACTCTGTTAAAAGTTCAATATGCGATTTTTTTTAAATTTTACAACGTGTTCAATAATAAAATTATTTTCTGTAAAAAACACCATTGATTTTAAAATTGCACTGGTGCTCATTAATATTATAATTAATAGTTATTACGTAAAATAAACATGAGACATGAGTAAAATTTCCCTTTCTTAAATTGGGAAATTCCTTTTATCTTTTAAACAATTTTCATTTGATTCATGCAGTTTACGTGCTAACAACAGAAATATAAGCACTGTTCTAATTTTGTTGAAGTTTCGTTTATTTCAACATTTTTAAGGTTTAAGTTTGCATTTTTGCAGAAATAAAACCTCCTCTTTTCAGTAACATTAGAATTACATGTAAAAGGGATTCTAACAATTTTAACAAAATATGGGATTGCCAGTTAAATATTTCGAAGAAAACTTGTACTTAAAATTAAACTAAAATGTCAAAGCTGTATCCCAATGGTAACCTGAAACAAAATTCGGACATTATGCTAATCAAGGACACTAAGAAGTAACTCCTGAAAATATTTTCACGCAAACACCGATTTATATTTGGAAATAGTCTATTATAGACCCCAAGTATTAATTAAAAACTTGTTTTATAAAATTAATAATAAATGACATGATCTAAATTAAGACAGAAATATAAAATATATTTGAGGTAAATCATGTTTTTTAATTAAGTATTGACTACAAATGAAATATCTCCGTTTATTTATCGAAAATTGCGAAATCGCTTCTTGAAAACAACCGTCACAATAGAAATATATAATTATTTTGAACATTTAACTCACATTATATATAATTGCTTTGCTTTCTCGGTTACAGCAATCTTTCCTTTAAGCTGAGTAAGCTAAATAATTTGAGTCGGCATTTTGTCTATTTCAGATTTTTCAAACATTAATAGCCTGAAGGCTTTTCATAACGGTTTTACTTGGGTCACTGACAAAACATATGTTGAAGGAAATTTGTCAAGAAAAACAAGTTTATCTTAACATCATTATTTGCTTCACATTCAGGTTTAATATTCGGCTATACAGAGTATATTTAAACTTCTGTTTGATAGTTAAATCCACCAAGTAAACAAACTTTTGCAAACATCATATTTCTTTCTGACAAGCCAATTTACTTCATATTCCAATTATCAGCAATATTTGACAGGGCAAAATTTGTTTTCACAAAATTTATCGAGTTCTTATGCTTTCCCATAGCTAATTATAAGTAAATATTCGCAAAGTTTACTCTAAAGAATTTATTCGAAATTGAAACCTTTTTCTAAGGACTATTACCAATTTGTTGTCTGATATTTTATTTGAGTCAAATCGAAAATTAGTTTGGTATACGGTCCCCGTATACAAAATGGCTACTACTAAAGTACTCAACTTAGCATCCCATTTTTATAACCTAGGCGCCTACCTTAAACTATATCCAATGTATTTACACAAAGAGAGTAAAAAAAGGTCTTTTATTTTACAAACAAGAAATATTAGTAAAAATGCAAAATGGTGCTGGTTTGTAACCATGTGTATATCGGTAATGCTAACTGTTTTTGAATTATCTCACGTCTTGACAAACAAAACGTCCAAGAATATTGCGAAGGCTTTGTATCACGGATTTTTACTGTTGTCCAAATTCGCTGCATATACATTCATTTACGAATTTCACAATAAACTATTCGAGTTGAAGCAATTGTGGAAATATTTGTGCTTCAAACACTTGGCTTCATTGCAAATAAAGGATACTAAAAATGTCCCCATGAAAAAGTCGGACACCTTTTACTTCCTCGTTTTACTGTGCATATTTCCTGTGTTCACATTTTTATTTGTGGTCTTATCCATTATTGTTGTGATTTTGCCATGTTTGCATGATGGTATCCTTATTAATTACGCTTTTACATCATGTAGTAATTTTTCATATCGAGTATACCTATTGATAATGCAAGTAGTATTTCTGATTCCCGTTGCTACAGCATCTGCAATCATAACAGTAACTTGCCTAATTACTCTTAAGGAGATCAACAATGCTTTGGAAAATTTATGGTATATTTTATTAATTAATTAATTCAAAAATTGAGGCAAATATCATATATTTAAATTGATTGATTTTTCTTTGAATATTTAAGGTTTACCACTAAATATTTGAGTGGTCTTAATGGGGACAATCATAAAGAACTTGTTGGACAGTTGTATCGTAAAACACAAGTTCTTGTCCTTCTTAGCAATCAGTGCTTTCAATCGTATGTCTGGCCGGGTATGCAATTTTATGGAGCAATTGGGCTTATCTCACTTCTGTATACATTGCTCGTTTTTGAGGATGATTTACCATGTGCTGGAGTCGCTTTCATTGGAATGGTATTTATTGGAACTGTAGGAACTGTGTGTTTTACCTTGAAAATGGGCAGTACTTCCATAATTGTTTCGAGAAAAATTCTACATCAAGCTAATGGATGGACTCATTGTAAATGGTCCAGACGGTTTTTCAAAAGTTGTCCTGAAATTGCTACAAATGTTGGTCAGTTTCACAAAATGGATACCTTGAGGTTTGCGGCTTTTATTCGATTTGTTTTACAGAGAACATTCTTTTTAGTGCTTAAAACGAAGTTGAGTTTAGGTAGTGGGGAAGGGGCAAAAATGGATTTGTAATTTTTTTTGGGATATTAGATAATAGATAGGAATACAAGTATTCAAGATGATGCTATTATTTTATTTGTCTTAATATCCTTACAGCAAACGTTTCGAATTGTATACCTTTTACATATCCAACAATTTATTTAATTAATACCTAAATGGTAGAAGATAACTAATTTTGATAATGCCAGCCTTTTCTCTGTTGCTACGTTATGATGTTATAATATTAGGTGGTATTACCAAAGCCCAAGTACAGTCCAGTACCACGTGTCTATATAGACACGTGAAAAATGGCCTCTACGTGTCTATATAGGCACGTAGCGTGTCT
>JAQFZH010005383.1:0-10641 GCA_034695485.1 Entomobrya nivalis
TCCCACGACCCGGTGCAGTTAAATTTGCTTTATGTTCAAGCCCGCGACGCAATTCTTGATGGAACACACCCGGTTACATTAGACAAAGCTTGTGAATTTGCTGGAGTACAGTGCCAAATCCAATTCGGAGATCATAATCCACAGAAGCACAAGCAAGGATTTATAGAGTAAGTCTTTACAAGAAATATTTTTAAAAAATATGTGAAAATTTTGATATTGAAATGATATTCAATGTACTAACGTAATATTCTTTGCTTCTCTGACAGACTCAAGGAATTTTTGCCGGGGTCTTATGTGAAGGCGAAAAATATAGACAAGAAAATATTTCTGGAACATCGAAAACACATGGGATTCTCCGAATTGGACGCGAAAGCCGTTTACACTAAAACAGCCCGATCGTTGGATACCTATGGGGTCACATTCTTCCTGGTTAAAGAAAAAATGCAGGGGAAAAACAAACTTGTCCCTCGTCTACTTGGTGTCACAAAAGATTCAGTATTACGTCTTGACGAACGAACGAAAGAAATTTTGAAAACTTGGCCATTAACCACTGTACGGCGATGGGCAGCTTCGCCAAACACGTTTACTTTGGACTTCGGAGACTACTCAGATCAGTATTACAGTGTTCAGACAACGGAAGGGGAGCAAATCGCTCAACTGATCGCTGGCTATATTGACATTATATTGAAAAAGGTAATGTTTTTCAAAACAAAATTTTATCATGAAGATGACGTGTTAATATATTGAATTAATATTCATTGTCATTTATTGAAATCTGACAGAAACAAGCAAAAGACCATCTTGGAATTGAAGGAGACGAAGGATCAGCCTTATTTGAAGACAATGTTAGTCCAATCAGAGCCACTATCGTCCAGCGCCAGCCTCCAGCAATTCCTAGACCACTGGAAACTGCCTCTGTAGCGAAGCCAGCTGTAATTCAGGCTGGACCCGAAGGTACTCAAAATCTTTAGTTCGTATAATTTGCGGCACTTTTATAAGTAAAATAAGTTTTTGACTCGTTCGCATGTAATTTAAATCTTTAGGTATTCAAACGATTCATACTGGACATTTGCAAACTCCGCACTATAGCACAATCACTGGCCACCTTGATGTAGCGCACACTCCTCAACCGTCGGTAAGAGTTCACATACATTCATGTATTTTAGCATGTATTGATTATAAACATTAAGTGTAAAAGCTACGTGTAAATAGAATAGCATGAGTACAAAAAAAACACAATCTCGGCACAAGATTAAGTTTTCACTTGATAGGTATTGGATTCATAATGCTTAAAACGTACTGAGCATGTTTTGTTAGAGTTAACATGCTCACTCTCGAGTCACGACCAGGAAGGCAGAAAATAGGTGCATATTAAGTCAGTTGCATGTCATGCAATAGAACCGTATTTTAATTGCATTCATTTTTGTTCCAAATTCCAAACATCGCGTGCATTGCTTGAAGAAGTGGCGAGTTCGACAAACACGGTATTACGGTAAGTTGTGTGCAATATTAGCGGAACTTAAATTCCTTGCTTGTATCGATTCCAACAATGCAGAGTTAGAATTATGATTTTTGATACTTTGCATGACTTGTCACGCATATATTGCGACATAGGAATACATACACACTTACTATTCTCCGCGAACCATGAACCACGCGCATCTTGTCATAATTGCTCAGTTGAAAAGCATTACATACAAATTTTCACCTAAACGTGTTGAGCACAAGAATGAGATTATTTGGAGAAAATAATGAAAGTGAAAGTTAGTAGTGCAGCATTGAGCACAGACTGTTGGTAGTTGCTGCGAGTAAGATAAACATAACTCGATCTAAAGCAAAGTTGTTTGTACTGTATACTGTTAGCCTGTATACCTTAAATTTTCATGATGAGTCAAGCTTTCATGGCAAAATTTAGCGCGATTAGAAATAAGGTATACAGTTACTCGGCATTTTTCTACAATTAATATTACGATAAGTTTATAAAACCGTGATGGTACGTTGACCATAGTTTTGATTTTATACTTTACTGCTTTACCCCGATTTTTAGGTCCAACAACTACAAATGACGGAAATCATGACAGCCCACAAGAAAGCTTTGCTGACAGGACAGGAAGCTGTCAATAAGTCCAGGGATATTTTGGACCAACCCTTCAATCTTCCTCCTATTGGAAATGATCCGGTGAGTGGTAGTTACAAGTGCCGGTACCGAGTAGTTACACATTTCTCTTGAAAAAATTACATACTAACTATGAATGGACACAGGGTTACACGCACAACGCACACTTTCATTTGCGGTACCAGGTAGCAGGTGAATCTGATCATTTCAGGTTATTGGTATTAATAATCAGTATTCCTTGATAACTGCGCTCTTAATGAAAGTGCGTAAGTTGTCACCATTATTAGTTGTGCCATTATTGTTCATACAAGTTCACACAAACCAGCTAAACTGCCTTTTGCGCCAATTTATAACAATACTTTCACTTTACATTTTTTATCATTTAAACGTTTACATTTCAGTTTTCCATTTAAATCATTAAAAGCTAATTTAACGTAACTTGATAATCTCACCGCAACACAAACTGATTTTGTTTTCCTAAAGACTAAAACGTAACGAACAAAGACTAATGAAAGTAATTACTAACTTTACTGTACAAAATAACCGAAGTGAGGGTAGGTGATAATCCATAACTAACTGTGATAACGATACATAATTTTTATTCGTTTTTATAATATATATTTTTCAATTTTCTTCCATTGTTCTGTCTGAATGCATTCGCAGCTATATTTTGTTAACAAATTGCAAATAAAGATTTTAAACTTACATTTTGCGTTGCTTGTGTGTTTATTTTTTGCGTGTCTTTTTTGTTCATTTCATTTTTGTTCTTGTATGAGTATGATTTTGTGTCTGTGTCTCTTCTTCCTCTGCTCTGTTTCTCCAAATGTATGTAGAATTTTCTATCGCTTTTTATTATAGGACCACCTCAATTTATTCAGGAAAACCCATTCGCGTCAAATGAATTAAAAGTGTGACACGTCATTTTTTCAAGAGATTTGTGATATCGCTTCATCTTATATTTTTGCGAAACAAATCGCTTTATCTTTATAAGTCGAATTTTGGCAACATGAATTTCTATCAATATAGCAATCAAGAAAATGGAAGGAGACCACATTAGATACAAAGAGACAGAATGTGCACACGCAAATTGCAGCGATGACTGCTGCAACAGCTCACGTTGTGACTCTTACTTCAACTGATGAAGTCGACTCAGGTGCTGTAGGAGAGGCTGTTACGGCTATTTCCTCAGGATTGCCCGAAGTCGCCAAAGATGTGAGAATGATTGCGGCCTTGATGGATGATAGTGGAGAAACCTTAATTGACGCAACACGGAAGCTATGCAATGCTTTCTCTGACCTTTTGACAGCAGCGGAGCCTGACACAAAAGAGGTATAGTGTTGGCTTCATAATCATTTGATCAGTTTTTTTAGCTGCGAAAAACATAAAATCATAAACGATTGCATCCATAATTATTACTCCTATGAAATAGCCTCGACAGAACCTTTTGAGCGCTGCTGGTCGAGTTGGTGATGCATCCAGAGTATTACTGAACACAATTGGGGAAGGTGATGAAACGCAGGACATTTTACTCCAGTTAGCAAAGGGGGTTGCTAATGCTGCGGCTGCATTGGTTGTTCAAGCTAGAAAATGCGCTGCGACAGTTGATAGCCCACAAGAAAGAGAAGAAATTATATCTGCTGCTGCACAAACAGCTTTATCAGCCTCTGAACTGGTGGCATGTGCAAAAGTTGTCGCTCCAACGGTATGAATTTGAAATAGCCTGCTTTCACAAATTGCATATTTTTGATAGATTTTGTCGTGGAATGAATAGTCATTTGAGATTTGAAAATAGTCAATTGCATTATCCATAGATTGGAAACGAAAAATGTAGAAATGAGCTTATGGGAGCCTGCAGAAAGGTGGCGCAAGCAACTGAAGCTGTTGTCACTTCTGTGAGTCGATCAACCGATGACAAGTCACTCAAAAATGACCTACAGAACGCTGCTAGGGATGTTTCAGATTCCCTTAATCGTTTGATGGATCAGATAAGGTACATTAATTTCAGGGCAACATTCACGCATTTTGCTATTATGTTCATTTAATTCAACCCAGCGACATTTTTTCCTTTGGGAAATTGCCAGGCCACAATCCCGAGCTTCTGTCCACGTTGATCGTCAAGAAGAGGCAGTAGACACCATTCTTGTCACCACAGATAGAATCATAACCACCCATGACTCCGGGGAAATGGTGCGTCAAGCACGGATTTTGGCCCAAGCAACTGCGCAGTTAATTCAGGCAATCAAGGGAGAGGCTGAAAGAACACCGGATTCGGATTTGCAACGAAGACTACTTGCTGCAGCCAAAGTTCTCGCGGAAGCGACTTCCCGACTGGTGGAAGCTGCCAAAGCATGTGCATCCAACCCCAATCTACCGGATAATCAGGAGCTACTCAAACAAGCGGCGCAGGATCTACGCGAGGCAACCAATGTTGCTGCCGGAGGTGCCGTACAAAGAAAGAATCTACGTAGACTGGAAACCGCTTCCAAAAACGCAGCCTCTGCTGCTGCTCAAACAATAGCTGCCGCCCAAGCAGCGTCACCACATTGTAATAATGCAACAACAAGAGAAGCTATGTCATCAGACTGTCGCTCTGTGGCAGATACCATTCCCCAACTTGTAAGTGCCGTTAAATCTTCCTTACAAAGTGGCGACGAGTCCGCTCAAGGCACGTTGATCGAGGCAACGGAAAAATTTATCAGGCCTAGCAACTCCCTCGTCTCAACTACAAAAAATTCAGTCAATTTCATTGAGGAATCATCATCCGCTCGTCATTTGGCTCAATGTTCTCAAAAGTTAGCAGTAGAATTGGTGGAACTGAGGACATCATTGGATAGGATAAAGGCTGACTCTGGAATAGTTACCCTTGCTTCAAGTCAGCCAAGGAAACAACTTGAAGCTGCTGCCGATCGTGTTCGCGAAGTGAAGGAGGAAGTCATTGCATGCCGGAAAGCTGCCGCTAGAAATGAACTCCGCCCATTGCCTGGAGATTCTGTTCAAAATACAATCCAAAGGTAGATATTAACTTAAATTAAAGATATATTGGGTGAATCATATCCATGCTTTAAAATGTTAAAATTGTGTATTTTCCTTTTTAGACTGACATCTAGTGTTCGAAGAGTATCTACGTGTACAGATCAATTGACTAATGCGGCTTCTGTCTCTGATGTTACTGCTGCAACATCTTCTGCTCAAGGAATGTCCTCAGGGTTAAGTGATCTAGTATCAGCCGCAAGAGGTGTTGCTGCCACAACGAATGATCCCAGAGTTCTCCTGGCTACGGAAGAGGTTCTGGAGAGAAGCTGGACTCTACTTAGGGAAAGCGGTGGAATGATCACCTCACATGAAAGTCCTGTTGAGAAGGAGTACACACTTAATCCACTAGCAAAGGGTGTACATGATTCCCTCAACAAGGTTACTGCATCTATACCTGGACAAAAAGAAGTAGACGATGCCATTACATCTATTAACAATGCTTCCTTGATTTTGGAAGATGGTGGAGAAATGTTACGTACAGTACCTGGCTCACGGAATTATGGGTAACTATTTTAGATAAAATCGATTTAATAATGATCCTATAAACACGCATATTCATTTATCATTTGTATTTGTATATAGACAACTTCAAGGAGAGCTACAAACACTGGCAAACGAAGTAAACGATTCAGCGAAGGAAATTGTCACTTGCGCCTCAAATCCTGCTAAGCTTGGAAACGAGTCAAAATATTTCGGAAACAAAACAACGGATCTAATTAACATTGGTTCACAATTAGCTAGTCTGCATGAAGAAATGGAAGTTCGAGAAGAAATCATTATAACCCTTAAAAATGTGTCCATCGTCACATCGAATTTGTTAGTCCAGGCCAAAGCAGTTTCCGCGAATCCGGATGCTCCAAGCATGCGGAACCAGTTAAATGCCGCTGCGAGAGCTGTGAGCGAAACCTTAAATCAGCTCATTGATTCTTGTTCATCTGCAGCACCTGGACAAAAAGAGTGTGACAATGCAGTACGACGAATTCAAGCTCTAAAACCTCTTTTGGACAATCCATGTGAACCCGTCAATAACTCATCTTACTTCGACTGTCAACAAATAGTCGTGGACAAATCCAAATTATTGGGTAAGCCTAGATTTAAGGTTTTGGCTTATTAATCATTTAGTTTATTTTGTATCTTTGTGACTAATGATTTACATTCATATTTAACAATGATTACTGATTTTAGTAATTTTATAATGTAAACTATATTTTTGTTCAATTTTGTATCAAACATAACTTCGTTTTATCAGTGTATGTTGTCTTGTCTAGTTGCTTTTATCTTGATTTGTTTAATTTCAAACAAACTTACACTGTAAATGTACCATAGTTAGCTGATATTGTAAGTGTGAAGTCCAATTTTAATGTTGTTAACTACAAATGGTGACGGTTGGCTTTTGGTATGGGTTTGTGTAGGTGATAGCATGACAGGGATAGCAAACTATGCAAAAGAGGGTCGGTTGGATCAATTTGGTGGGGCAGTGCAGTCTGCAGCTGATGCAATTTGTGGACTTGTAGAAAGCTCTGCGCAAGCAGCGTATTTACTTGCAGCGTCAGACCCAACTTCCGTTGCAGGGCGTCCAGGACTAGTCGATATGCACACAATCAATCAATCCACACAGAGTATCAAACAGGCTTGCCAAGCATTATCTAACCCAAAAGTGTCTCATCCACAAGTACTTCAGGCTGCAACTACTATTGCAAAACATACATCCACCTTATGCACAGTATGTCGTGTGGCGTCTGAAAAAACAAATGATCCTACTGCCAGACGGCAATTTGTTCAAATGGCAAAGGACGTTGCAAATGCTACCGCATCGCTTGTTAAAGAAATCAAAGGTATGTCACTAATTTAAATTCACACTTACCACATAAATGACATATTATACAAAGTGGTATAGCATAACTGATGATTAATTCCGCTTTTCTCTTGCAGCCACTGATACAGATCATTCTACAGAGAAGAAGGAATCTTGTAGGCGGGCAACGGAAACCCTCGTCAGAGCTGTAAATTCCCTTGTCCAATACGCGTCGCAACCAGAGTTTGCTGCAGTTCCAGCAAAGATCAGTGTAAAGGGTAGAGTCACACAGGAGCCTATCGTGTCATCAGGAAGAAATGTCATCGAAGGATCCTGCAATATGTTGCAAGCTGCCAAATCACTTGCCATCAACCCGAAAGATCCTCCCACATGGCAGCAATTAGCCCAGCATAGTAAACATGTTTCCGACTCTATCAAACGTTTAGTAACTGCCTTAAGGTGAGTATGAGATATATTAATTATTAAAATACTTCAACTTATTGGGTTTAAATCAGACCATTTAATGTGTAATCATATTCAATGATATATTACAGAGAAAAGGCTCCTGGACAGAAAGAATGTGAAAATGCGGTGCACAAACTAAATGAATCTCTTCGAGAACTGAATCAAGCATCCCATGCTGCAGTTGCACAGAATTTATCTCAAAGGAAAGGTAATACAATGCAAGGATTCGTACAGAACGCTGAAAACGCGCTGAGAAATGCAGAGGAACACTTGGAACCCCTTCGACAGGCTGGAAAAGCAGAAGCAGAAAATTTGGGTCATCAAGTGACCTCAATGGTGTCTCTTGTCGATACTTTAGTATCTAATATTATAGGAGCAGCATCCAACATCGTTGAGACAAAAGAGCAAGTCAATTTACTTGAAAGAACTCGTACAGTTTTAGAAAGTTGTGTGCAGTTTATCTGCGCAGCGAAAGAATGTGGAGGAAACCCAAAAGCCATTTCCCTTCACCCCGAACTGGATTTGAGTACACAATGCTTTCAAGAAGGACTTGATGATTTGAAATCATCTCTAGAGCGAATTTCTTCGGGTACAGGTAGTCTTGTAGCGTCCATCTCCGATTCTATTTCTGCATCAATGGTGAAACTGGATCAACTTAATGCAACAACACCCGGTGCCACTGAAAGCTATGTGGACTATCAATCACGAATGGTGGCTGCAGCCAAAGAGATTGCACGGATATCTCAAGAAATGGTTGTAAAATCAACTTTAGATGTGACCCAGCTTTCTCAACTTTCTTCTGACGTTTCTCATCACTACAGTCAACTTGCCAATGATGCCAGAGGTGCAATAGCAACAACAGCCTCGCCAGATGTCGGAGTTAGAATCAGGTGTGGAGTCCAAGAATTGGGTAGCGCTTGTATTTCACTTGTCAAATGTGGTGGGAACGTTACGTTCGCGAAGGGAGATACGTTTGCACTCCGTGACCTATCTGACGCTAACCGATTGGTGTCGGAGAAGGTTTCTGATATTTTAGCTGCACTTCAAGCTGGTTCGAGAGGAACACAAGCGTGCATCAATGCCGCTTCAACTGTGTCGGGAATAATTGGCGACCTTGATACTACAATTATGTTTGCCACAGCAGGAACGCTTCATGCGGAAGGAGATGAAACTTTTGCGGATCACAGAGAAAATATTCTTAAGACAGCCAAGGCATTGGTGGAGGATACCAAGACTCTTGTTGCTGGTTTGTGAACACAATAAAAATATTTCTTGCAGGTTTTTAACTTGAATTCGTCATTTATCTAATTTCCAAACGATTTGCATTTAAATATTTTTATAGGTGCTGCGTCAACTCAGGAACAACTGGCTTCTGCGGCACAAAACGCTGTAGCGACTATCGTCCAGCTTGCAGAGGCAGTCAAATTCGGAGCTGCAAGTCTAGGTTCCAATAATCCGGAATCACAGGTGATGTTGATTAATGCTGTAAGAGATGTGGCTGGAGCATTGTATGACTTGATTCACGCTACAAAATCCGCTGCTGGCAAAGGACCTAATGACCCATCCATGCTGACCCTTAAGGAATCTGCAAAGGTAATTGCAGACTTTTCTAACAAAACTATCCTTCACTCATCCTATAGAATATTAATTCATTAGTCGAGCACATAGTTCATACTTTTTTAACATCAAGTTTTTGCATTATAAATTATCATTTGTTAGCATATTATCATTTTCCTGTATGAAACCCATTTTATTTTTAAACGGGAGAATTCGTTAGTTCCAGTTTACCCTGCATTACTCGTCTGTTATAATAACAAAAGTACTCGCTCACATAATGAAACGAATGCCGATGAGAATTACGGTGTTTCACCCTACTAGAATCCAACCTTAACAAAACACAATTTAATACAGTAAAAGTTTGCTATGCATTAAAAATATCCATCTTTTATATGACTAAAATATACAGGAAATGCACGTTTTTGTTGAAGCATGAACCAGATTACTACTTCTCAAGCGCTCATCCATGTAATCAGGTCATACTTCAGCCACACATCATTTATTATCAAAATTGTACGTTTTAAAAGCATAACTTTTATGTTTTAAAGATGAGTAAAATAATTATTTTTAATTATTGAATTTCGTTTACGCATTTCGTCGTTTTATACGTATGAACAAAGCAGAAGGAAGACAAACAGTCGCGTCCTGCTTCTTCCTCCGCCATCCGATTAGAGTTTATTAATGAGGTCCTCGAAGCCTCTTTGAACACGGAGGATGATGAATGGGTCACCTCTCAAGATGAGGACGAGCTAATTCAGCAGCTCTGTGCTCTTGATGCTACGGACTCTGCCAACTGATGCATTTTTTACACAAGAATTACATATCAAAGGGAACTGTACCCTTGATTTACATACATAAAACACTTGTTATTAATTACAGATATTTCTGAAAGTGTAAAATACTTAAATACATACATGCATGGAAAATACAAACATATCTTTCTGTTTATAGTGCTTTCTGTATATACATATCAATTTTGTGACGTTCATTCATGAGTGTCATTGTACAAGGCTGTTTTCATAAAGCAGCCTTGGTTGTTTTTTGAAAGGTAGTGTTCTAAGCTATTAGGTGTAAAGCAATGATAATTATTATCTAAAAATAGTCACTCAACTTTCTGTTTTGAACTTACATTTTTTGTCAATCAGTGCCAAATTGTTCATAGTAAAGGTTGATGCATTTTAATTGGAAATCTAGATTGTTGTATTTCAAATTTAAATTTCATTGCTCATAAAAGTCAAACATTCACGATTTAATTCAATCAGGATTCATTGACTGATGACGGAAGGTAAGGAAAATGCCTTCAAAATATATTTGTGTTGTTCGATTGCAGTGAACACATTAATAATTTTATTATCTAAAGAGGAGAGCTGATTGAATTTTTCTATTTGAGATCGAGTAATGTTAGTTATAATACTGTTCCGTGATTAATTATCTTTAATTTTATGTGTCATGCATTTTTCAATGAAACTCATCTCAATAATTAATTCATAATCAAAGTAATACTACTGCAGCAGTATCTGCTACGTGTATGCAATGTACAAAATTTTCTTCTATTTGTCGTATTTATACATAGTAGGCAATTAAATATGAGTGTTGATTAGAGGTTGCTTATCAAACGAGTGCTTCATGAGCTGCCTCAAAAAATGCTTCATTAACGTGACCCTTTTTTATCAAT
>JAQFZH010005384.1:0-10638 GCA_034695485.1 Entomobrya nivalis
TCGTAATCAGCAATGCTTTTAAAAGCGAGAACGTGTATAACATTGTGTTACCTAGGCTACAGATTTCTTATTATCATATCGACGAGCTCATTCAGGACAATTTTGCTGTGTATACTCGAATTACATATTTTCAGATTGTATTCGGTAGTCCGTCCTGTGACCCGTATATATTAAAAAAAACATTTTATAGAGCTTTGTTAGCATCGAGGTTTATCGATAATTGCTTTTAATGAACTTAGTTATTATTCTCGTCGAGAGCATGAGGAAAGGTTTCCAGAGTTGGCGAAAGCTGTGTACTATGCTCAAATGAATCCTGCGGCATTGAACACCATTAAAGAAGCGTGGGAAATGAAAATAACTTGATAGACCTTAAACTTTTTGTCAACCGTTTCAATGAAGAATTATATGCACGTTCTAACACTTGGGATAACCTTACTGCCGGAAAACAAGAAGACTTGATTGTCAGAGATATAAATAATTGCAGCAAAACAGCGTGGATGTTGCCAAATTATTTGGCACACATATTATATAGATCACTCAGAAAGTCCGAAAAACATTCTGATGTTAGTGTTTTTGTTTTTACAACCACGGAAGTTTCATTTAATTATTATTGTTCGTATGTGCCATCTTCAATAGTACAGCACTTTTCTTTCATTCCTCAAACGGGGTTGTTAGAGTGGTGGCCGAAATTTATAAATAGGTCGGACCTTAATATGGCTAGTGTGAATTATCCGACGAAACCAAACATGTCGGGCAACATTCTTGTAATATTTGTGTTTCTTGGTGGTGGTATGGCACTTGCAATATCTTGTTTAGTTTTAGAGATGTGGAGACATATATTAGCTTTTGCCAAAACTTGTTTTGCCAGTGTCAAACTTTTCTTTGCTGCATTAAACAATTTGATATTTCAGCAAAGCAGCTACTCCTGTTTCAAATTTAGGAAAACTTTATAAATATTTGGAAACTCTTGAATCGTTCAAATATCAGTGTGTGAAAAATTTAACTTTGTATGTGGTTTGTTGAACCCATAAATGTTAATTGTCTGATTGCTAATATGTAGTTTTTAATAATAAAGTTCCATAATCCTATTGATTAGTGATAAATTTGCAAAATATGTAAAGATATTAAAATGACGTACCATTGTAAACTGTTCAAAAATGCAACAAACCGTTAGCAATACAAATCAAATTTAATCTTTCAAAAATATGAATTACATGACCAAATTACAGATTGGTCGAGATTTTATTATCATCTAAGCAGTTGACACAGCAGTTTTACTACAAGCCATTGTATAATCACACCTCTTTTTTGAGTAGATATTATTGGAAAAATTAGGAATATATAAGCATTACGTGCCTGAAAACCAGATAAATCATTTCGGTATGCTCTTAATGAATCCGTGCAAAAAATGATGAACCTTTTTGGCTTTTCACATTTTAATTAACTTAAAACCGTAGATGTTGAAAACAAGGTATTGGACTTTTCGTCAGACCCAACAGCATACTCAACTAGTTCAGCTTTGAATGCGACGCATGCATGCGACCTTGTGACCCCCATATCTCGGGTCAATTTTGACCCACGGGTCTGAAATTCAATTCAATTGAAGGTCTTGACCTAAGGTATCTGTGTGCCAAGTTTGGCGTCTATCGGTCCAGTAGTTTTTAAGAAGTCGTGTTGACACACAGACACACACACAGACAGGATGTCCAAATCATTAACTTCCTCCTATGCGATTTCATCGCTTTCGGAAGTTAATAATCTGTATGGGATTTTTCAGTACGTTGTGAATAAAACGCGAGCGCGGGCACGGGTACACAAACACGGCTGTTTCAATTATGCGCATTCATGAAAATGACAAACAATTAGATTTCAATATGATACCAATTGTTAGTTGCGGTGATTACAAAGTCGAATTTCCAATGTTGAAGTTTTATCTGTGCTAGCCATAACCCTTTATTATATATATTATATTTGGTTCATAAATTGTAATAATCATAAATTTGTTTCGTACCGAATAGGAAGTCATGTAGTCTTTTGCGTTATATATGTGTATTTTTTGTTCTTTGGTTTGAGTTAGCATAATATTCAAAGAAAACTTTGTCCTGGTAAAACCATTTATTTAATTAGACTTGAATTTTAATATTTCATGAATAAAGCTAAATTGCCTAATGTGTTGAAATACTGTGTTCTCACTTGAATTTTTACTATACATTCGTCATGTATGCATTTTTTTCAATTTAAACCTATAAAATTGTAAATCGGTCTAAATAATGTGTTTGTAAATTACTGCCCTAAAGCAGGCAGATTACTTACTTTGTCTTATTCCTCATCTCGCTACTGGGAATCTCAAATCGCCCCAGAAACAAATTCACAGCAGCTCAATCGCATCCATGCCTTGTACATTAAATCTTGGTTTTTTCTTGTTCAGAAACCAGATGACGTATCATATTTTCATGGTTGGTTCTTACAACTAAAACAGCTTTACCAATGAGCTTTCCTACAATGTAAACACGTTTTTAAGTTAGTATCAAACGATTTCCAATGCTCCATCAAAATATCTATTGATTTTGTTTTTCAGGGATAGTAGTTGGACGTTGGAAAATTTCGTCATGTTAGTTCGTATATATGCAAAGCTTAGCGAGCAACTTTAACCTTTAGTACATCAGTTATGTATGCGTCAGTATGTGATTTGACATGAAAGTTGTTTTAGTAGTTTTTGAAGGAAATACATACAAGTGCCGCTATCAGTTTTCAATGGAGAACGAAAAACCGAAAGAATAAAAAGACATAATTTGTTGCAGTTTTGTTGCAGTTTTTAAAAGAGATAGATACAGTGTAGTATTTACACTTAAGATGATTCTCATAGCATTAGCTATCTTCTAAATACTTCACTTTTCCATATTTTACACAAGTAGTGTCGGAGTTGATTCTATAGTTAAAGCTGTATGTTTTATAACTCTTTGCGTAACTATCAAATCGATATGCGAATCAAAAATATCAATTTCGTTGTATAAGTTGAATTCAGTAAAACCAATTAAACAAGCACAAATTGTCTTCGTGACAAGTGGCTAAGATTGTAGCAGTTTATATAACTAATGCTAAATAAGTTTTGTAACTTATTTTCGACTATGGAACAATAAATTTAGTATCACAAGTATTGACGCTACAATATGCGTCTACTTACGTTGAATACCGCATGAACAGGTTTGCAATTTCCATATATAAGCTCGACTTTTCTACTTGTACATTTTGCACAAGTTTCATGCCAGCCTGTGCATGTTGAAATCTAAATAAGATTTTGTAACTTATTTCTGACCATGTAAAAATAGTATCACAAGTTCTGGAACTCAAAATATACGCTTACTTACATTGAATATTTCGTTAACAGTCAAACAAGTTCAATACATAAACTCAACTCTTCTACGGGCACATTTTGCACAGATCACATAGCACATACGTTTACTATTAGTATTATATCTATTATCATTGATATAAATACGCTCTAGTACTAACTTTGATAGGTTTCTTTCAGAAAACGCATCCAGAAATTTTCAGCACAAGCAATTTTCTCGTTAGCTTGCTTTAAACTATATTCACCAGAGTCTTTAACAGAAAACTGTTTAGTTGACACGTTATTTTTAGTGAGATCATCAATCACGAGATAAACTAACATTTAATTTAAAGTTAAATTTGATATGATTATAAATTTCTCACGGGTTAACTGTCGCTAAATGTTCTCAAGCAAACGAATAAGCCAATTTATGAAAGTTGTCTTAACGTAAGTCAAATAAATATTTAGCAGTTTCTCAAAATGAGAAGCCGAGTTTCAGAAATTATGTTATATCTTTATATTGTTTTATTTACTCTTGACAGCTGCCATGCAAAATTAAATACTATTAACTTTGTATATTATAAAATATCTGCTAAACAACAATCAGAGTATTCTAGTCTACGAGATTTGCCCTTTCCAGAATATCGCTCCAAACAAGTTCCTTATCAGTTGCTTTTGAGATCGATCGCTGCAAAACTTAACGTTTCAATTCTAGTCACTAAAAATTGGTATGAGAGGCGAAATAAGTTAAGGACAAAGATGGAAGACATCAACCAGGTTACTATTCTCGCCACAATTTCGGCATTTTCAGAGGATGATGCCAGTCCAAGCAACATTTGGGATCGATACAAAAGCTTCAAACAAAAGCCAATATATATCAGCACACACGACATCAAGTGGAATTTCCTTTACTGTGACCTACCACGTTGGAAGCAAGAGCCCGTATGGTCGCTCAAAGTGTTTACAAGCGTATTAGATGATGGAACATGGATATGCATTGCTATTACGTTTATAACCCTGGCTATTATTCTGGAACCCAAGCAGATTGGCAACAACTTGGTATTACTTTTGTCATCCGTGCTTTCTGGTGGATTATGTGGATCAGCCAAAAAACATAAATTAATCTTTATCATTTGTCTACTCCTGATTCGCGTACTGGTGGATATCTACAGCGGCGAGGTTTCCAGTCTCTTAATTAGCCCTCCTGAAGAACAAGCAATAAAAACTTTTGCTGATCTAGACAGAAACAACTACTCTGCAGCTGTATCAGGTGACTCTGTTACACATATATTTATGAACCTACTATCTTCAATGACGTCAAACGAAACTGGAACTTGGATCAATAAAGGATTTGTTCACTTAAAAAATTTATATAATCGACAATATTTAGCTACTGCTAGTAATAATGATAAAACTTCATGGGCCCTGTATCTCTTGCAAAACTACAGCTCCAAGGTTTCCTATTTTAGTCGTTGGAATCTTGTAGTGTATATGCTAAACGTTATCGAAGCTGTGCGAGAACGTGAGTCAAAGTCTATACAAAATGGGGTTCTTTGTCATCTTGGAAAGGAGCTTCTAAATGGTGGTGAAAATTTCTGGACGTTTATGCCGCCAAATCATGAGCGCATTGCAGGGTACGTCCAACGACTCATGGAAACTGGTATATTTGGTCGACTGGAAAAGGAGAGCGAAGGATTTCTTCATTCGCTTCGCGTTCAGGATGAAAATAGGGTTGTTAGTAGAACACACGTGAGATTGGGTAGACATGCAGAAAAAATGACAGAAGAAATGAGGCAGCAAATTGAGGGGAAATTGTGGAAAGTGTTCTTTGTCTGGGCAGCTTGCATATTAGCTTGCCTTATTGGGATGGGACTAGAGCTGGCATACAGCATCAAGAAAAAAACAAAAGTTGTAACTTTGAAACCAACTTCAAATGAAGTAGTCAAAGTTCAGGTGGCTCGAAAATGGTTCGAACAACCCCTAAAAGCGCGACGAAAAGTTGAAAAGTAATGACTTATATTAACGCTCTATATTAAGTTCAAGTTGTTTTAAAATAGCATGAACTACCCTTTATGCGACTTTAATTAGTGAATTTAATAATAGTAACTCAGGATGGCATTATTATTGTAAAAGATTCAACAGAATTATCTAGATATGGTCGTAAAATTTTTAATTAATCTGAATTTTTTGACTTCTTAAATTTAAAAAATATATAGCTTGTGGAGTTATCACCTTGAAAACACAACTTCTATATAGTGCGTTTTAAAGTCATTTCTTGTAATGTTGAAAATGTAACCGACCAAATGAATCTGAGTTCATAGTCAATAAATTTGTAAAAGCAACACTACTTGATAACCATATAAATGCCATAGTTGAGTTTATACTTTTGATTTCTTGCAGTTTGTTTTGCGTAAAATTGTATTAAAATGTTAATATGGTAATGTAAAGCACATACACAATATCCAATTTGGTGTTATTTGGAACTAAAACAAGATGTTCAAGATAGATTTTAAGATGCAAAGTAATTATCCAAAGTACAATTTAAATACAACTAAAATAGTTATAATTTATTTTTAGTTAAGTTTGCTTACAACTAAGTTAATGAATCTGCTTTTGTAGTTTTAAAGCATAGCGCTTTTCTGAAACCTATCGCTAATATTTTTTAAGTATTTTGGTATGTATAGAGCTGTCACAATTAAATTGGTAGTACTCGGATTTATGAAACATCTTCTGTAAAATTGAGACCATAAGAATATTAATTGAAAATTAAGTTGACAAAGTTTAAAGTTTAGAACCAGTTTTTGTAGTTTTGAAGCACATCACTTTGTTACACAATTAAAATTTATTGCCAGTAGTATTAAACGATGTAGGTATGTAGCGATCTAGTTTTATTTGACATAATATAATTAAATGTTATTATGGTAATATAACCTGCAAATTGTTACATTTCTTGACCATTTCCACTAAAACAAGATGTTTAGTTGGTATGATAATTATATTGGATGCAAAATAACTAGAGATATGAATGCAAATTAAGCAAATTATTTACAAGTTTTTTTTATTTTTTAGTTAAGTTATTGATTTTTTTGTAATTTTTAAGCTTGGCGCTATTTGACACGGTTAAAATGTCATTACAGTAGTATTAAACATAATTTGAATGTAATATTCTACTGGTGGTACCCTAGTTTATGAATTGAAAATAAAAACTAAAAACAATTCAGACAAATTTAAAATAATTGGTTTGGGTACGACGAGTGTGATGTTTATATATCTTGTAGTTTCTGTGAGTCGATAGGAGACTAACTTTTATTCGGATCCGAATGTGGGTATTTATAAAAAAAGTAAGAAATGTTAAAATTACATAAACAGTGTATCTAAAACCAGACATGATGACCAGACGGGTGTCTAGAGATAAAATGTCTGAGACCGTTCTGCGGTCAAATGCGTACATTGAAATACCTTTCATAATATTTACGGTAACTTATTTGATCCCGGAGGTTTATTTTTAGAAGTCATTAAACATAAACCTTACAATCTAAACAAATCCAACGTTTCGATTCATTTACATGAAATATCTTCAGGCAAAATTATGTTGTTATGTTGTTTCTAATCAAAATTAGTTTGGTGAGTGTGATCACATTAAATATTACTATATACATAGTTGCAAACTATTTTGACTGATACTAAAACATACGATCGAAATAGTTTGTGTTTATATAGACATTTGCGTAAGCTGCGGTAGCTCTCAGATCTAATACGTTTGTAATGTATGCAGCTAGCTAGTGCATGGAACAGATCATCGTATTCCGTTCCACAGATCGACAGTTTTTGGTGGGTGTGAATTTTTGTGTGTTGTGGTTAATGCAGACGTTGCAGAATGACGTATGTTAAGACGATTTCAAGGTTGCGATTTTTTAACTGAAAACTTGTAATAAGATTTCGTTTTTTAATAATAACTTATTTTAGGACCAGTCTGGTGCACACTAATCCTTTCCATAGGTATTTGGGTTTGTGTACACTGTTCCAAAAATTTTAAACAAAGACCGAAGGTCAACAACCAATCCAAAAGTTGACCGTTGAATTCCATCACACAACTTGCGTTTTTTTGTACCGAACGCAACGCAAAAATATGTGTAACGGACTGTTTTTTTACTGATGGAATGCAGCCTCACCAGGGCCTCAGTACGCCTCACCTATGCCTTAGCATATCTCTTTGTTCGTCAGAATTTAAACGTCAAAACCTGGCCAAATATCTATGGAAAGGTGGAGTGTGGTCTGGTGTGTGATGCTGAATGTAAAACTGGTATTGTCATTTTGTCTGGGGTAATTTTAACGTGCAATTTGAATTTTTCGAATGAAAATGTCAATTGAAAAGAAAAGTATGTTGATAAACTTGAGCAGTCTAATTTTTATTGTAAGTTGCTAATAAATTATTTAAAAACCAAATCTATTAAAATTGTATTAAAATAAAATGATTCTAATAGACTTAGATTCTAGAATGTCAATTAAAATAACATATTTAAATATAAGCTTTACTTCAAATTTATGGATAAAGTATTTATCTGAATTGAGTACCTCGATGTCTTGGGTTCTTTCTAGTGGGTACATCGGGATCCGCCATAATCAAAGTATAATATTTATCCGAATTATCATTCCAATGATATTTGGTGTATTTTGCACTAGCGTGGCAGCAAGTGTGCTCCCGAGATTCACTTTTATACCACCCAAAATATGTCACGTTTGGGAGGAATTGTGGGACTGAATCAACGAGATCTGTTACGATTTTGTTTCTCTGGAACTCTTTAATTCCAGTCGCAGCTAATGGGAATCCTAAGAAGGCCGTGAAAGAAAATAACAAACTTTTAACTTTATCGCAAAATTTGATAAAATGTATTTCAAAGAGCTAACTAATCCGTTCACGGGGCGATTGTCAAAAACAAACTGGTCAAAGATATATGTGTACAAAGTCATTTTGGTCAAAAATAGTAGTCAAATAAAAAAGAAAATTCTGGTCAAAAATGAAGTGGACAATTTTTTGTTAGGTTAAATTTTGTCAAATTTGTTTTTTATGAAACAAGTCATGTCAAGCCATGAAGAAAACACGTAGATAAATCTGAATGATAACAAACCATGTCATGTAATGACATGTAATCTGAATCTGTAATCGACGTCTGTAATCCACAACTATTGATTTTTAGACCATGGTTTAACTACGTAATAATCTTATAACATCTTAAATAACTTAAGAACCCTAAATATCAATATCAATTGTGTTGTCCAATTTCAAAGCATGGGACCGTTAATTGGTCCTTTCTCCCAAAAGTATTGGGTTTTAGGCCATGGTTTCTTTTTTGACAAAGGTTGATCCCCTAAAATTTATTCTATCGATTGGGTAACTAAACAAATTGCCCATTTGAAAAGCACGTAACTGTAAATTGACCGTACCTTAGGTACCGTTAATTCAATTTGGCTGAAAATCAATAGGCTTCTTACCTGTTTTCAAAGTACCTGTATACAAAATTTCAGGTCAGTGGGTTTTTGAATTAGAGCGCACACAGACAGACAGACACAAAATACGATCACAATAAGTAGTACAATATACCTTGCACTACTTCCAACTCTCTCTAATATATAGTCTCTAACTTCCAACTTGGTGACAGTTTGAATGCCCCATCCAGCATCCACACGGTTTAATCATTTGCAAGCTTTTAGACAACATTGTTTTATAGTCAGCATCTTTATAATTTGCAAGTGAATAAACTAAAAACAAATAACGAAACAAATCGGCTTACTTTTTCAACTTTTTAAACCTTTTAGGCAATTCTTTTTATGGATTGAGAAATCTGAAATGTATAAATCTGTGGTCCGGCAACAATTATGCGGATGCAAATTGCGTCAAAGGAAGGGTAATTGACCGCAATGAAGCAATTTGATTTTCACAAACCTCTCCTAAAACCGTTACAAAAGAAATTGATCAGCTTTTATCAAAAAACAATCAAGAAAATTGTAGCAAATCTCGGTATATGATGGAGGCTATAATAAATACAATGGTGATTTAATCAGCTGAATCTTCAGTTTATCTTAAAACTAACCAGAATAAAATACCTTACTGCAACAAGACAATTTTAAGGATAGACTTTGCAGCTTTTACGTGTAATGGATAACTAGTTTTGGATTTTTTTGAACATTCATACTTTGCAATATTAATAATATTACTTGCACATTATTCTTTGCAGTATTGTATGTAATTTACATTTTAATTTAACATCGACAAATTATCATAGTCAGAATATTGTGCATATTTAAAGAATAGGTAAAAAATCTTCACGATTTCTTGACAATAAGTTCATTAACACACGTCTGTAAATGTATTTGCTTCCTATTTTATTCAATATTTGTTAATTGCAAACATTTAGATAAAACTGATTTATTAATAAACACGTTTGAACTTGTTACGTTTTGGATTACAAAACAAAAGTGATCTAACCCCTGGACAAAACAATGTCTTGCCATCAGTACTACAATATTTTTCAGTGCCGACTTCACCATCAGAACGAAACAAGGCTATTTCCCATTTCCCAGTACAATCCAGCTCGTCATACAAAACAACGCATGTTACCTTTTTCTCGTAAAGTTTTACCGACATCACTTTACCTTCCCAATCCTCATACTGATCCAGTCGAACGCATTTATTATATCCTGGAGAACGAATAGCAAGCGAGTTTCCAGTAAAGTTAAAATCATCGTATAAAACTACTGGATTATCTGTTGAAGGCTCTTGGCTAACGTGAGTAACTTGGGACTGATTGTTCTTATTGCATTTATAGCTACAATGACTTATTGCACCGACATAGTCAAACGTTTGGAACCAAGGCTTTAAGCTGTCCATGAATGGACTACCTTGACGAAGTTCAATACTCTCATATGGTCCCCCTGTCCATGTTTGTCCCGTTGTTTTGCAGTAGACATTGTTATACAGCTCCAGACAGTTTCCTCCAGGCGACGTTACATTTATAGTTCTTATAGTATTTTCCATTTTTCTTGGAATCAAAGTGCATCCCTTCACGTTCAACCTTGCCATTGCACCTAGAAATGTGTTCAAAATATTTACAAAACTATTCTGGATTTGGTTTAAATTGAATATTACAAAGTTATATTTAATCAGGTTTACCTCTGTAAAATGGCCTCTCAAAGATCGTCAAATTTATTCCATTCTCTGGAGGCAAAGGTCCTGTCACCGTGACATCACATGGGTCACCACATGGTCCTGCTGAGACTGCCAAGTCATCAAAACCCCATCGAATAAG
>JAQFZH010005385.1:0-10637 GCA_034695485.1 Entomobrya nivalis
AGTTTTACAAATATACTTGTTCCGAAACAAACCTGCAAAGGGCACCAGGAAACCGCAAATGGGAGTATTAGTACACAAGATGCCCATATAGGAATTAGACTACTCAAGGCCAATACTATTATTTGGCTGCTCGTGTACCTTAACATTTTGGGTTTATTTTGTCTTGGATAAATTGACGATGGTATAAGTTTAAAGGATTCTGTCACTAAACATTGAAGAAACTGATTCTTTGTATAAATTAAACGTTTTAATGCGTTAAAAATTGCAAATAAACATGCAAATATACCATTAAAAGCAACTTCTTCAAATGGTTTTTCTTCGAACAAGTTCCATTGACTATATATGTATATTAATCGGCCAATGAAGTACGGAAGAAGAATGTCAGTAAAAGTTCGCATGGTTAGGTGAAATATTTTGTAATATATGCTGTTGTATTTGGGATGATTGCACAGAATCTTCAATTCGTTGTTAAGGTAGTACGGCATGGGTACGTAATTTTGGCGTGAACCTTAATCGTTGAGTCTGTAAAAGACATATTTGCGAACTACTAGTACTAAAATATAATACTGGTTTAACTGTTCAGTTAGAGCTTGCCTTTTCCGTTAATCTTTTGCCAAAGTATAAAAGTCTTTTCCAGGTAAAGTATGAAAGGTTTTTGGGTAACAAGAATTCTGTACGAATGTGTAAGGCTACCTGTTTTATGGATGGTCGAGCTGGATGATAACATAGGAAAGAAGATAAATATTTTCCCAAAATTAACTAAATTATTAAGAACATTTAGAAAATTAGTTAGTTTAATACAATACGACTTTTGAGCAATTCTTTTGGTAATGTATCAGAATAAAGCAATGCGACTCACGATATTACTTTGGTGAATAAACTGAGTCGACGTCCAGGAAATAATTCACAACATAACAACATATTTTTCTTGAATAAACGCGAAAATTAATTAAAAGCTTATACTTAACCAAATTATATTATACGTCAAATAAGATGTAATTTTTCAGATATTTCTTGTGCTCTGCTCTAATGCAATTTTTTATCTCTTGGAGTAAAGCCAAGAAAATTACTATTTATATTAGTTCGATAATGTACTTAACATTGCAATGACCTAACAAATAAGCTTGATTTAGTGCAGATAAATCTTCAGGCATAAAGTGGCATATATATTGAAAGGTTTTGGTTATATGATAATCGTAGCGTGAATGTCATTAACAGAATACCTCGGGTATTTATCTTGCATGCTTTAAGGATGAATCCCTCATTTTCAGTTATCTTGATCGCATATAAAACCAGCTCAATATTCCTCAAACGACCTAGCAAGACAAACAAAATGCTTCAATAGCTTCTAAAACAATGACCGGTTTCCAACTCGTAACCTGGTTATGGAAATAAAATATTTACTTCATAAGCTTCGAGGTTTTCTCTTTTCGATGAAACGGAGCATATTTAATTTCCCCACTTTATACAAACTCGACTTGGTGTCCACTTAAATATTCCTGTTAGTTGTCAAGGCTTAGTGTAACGAGTTTGAAACCGCTCATCGTTATAGGCGCCATTGGGATGTTTTATTTTTAATGATAGATCATTGGAGCTGGATTTTAGTGCGATCAAGATAACTGAAAAGTAAGTAATGTATCCATACCGCATGCCTGCCTAGTGCATCGGTACATCTGCAAAAAACACCGGAGTTATTTTTATTATATGACATTCACGCTACGATGATCATATAACCAAAGCCTTTAAAAATAAACCAATTTGAAGTTTTATCTGCAATAAATCAAGCTTATTTGTTACGTTATCGACATCGTAAGTACTCTACTGAAATATTACAAAAACAATTTTCTTGGTTTTACGCCAAGAGATAAAATACTACGTTCGAGCAGAGCACATTATATATCCGTTAAAAAGAGCATCTTCCTTGACGTAAAATATAATTTAGTCGAGTATAGGCGTACGGTTATATTTCGCGTTCTTTCTGTGTTCATGAAAACGTATTTGACAATTATTTATGCGGAGTAAATTCACCAAGTAATTTGGTGACTCACATTAATGTATTCTGATATATTACGAAGAGAAGCGCTCAAAAGTCGGATTGTATAAAACTAATAATTTTTCAAATCTTCCTAATAATTTAGTAGTTTGTATGAACGTATTAATCTTCTTTTCTACGCTGGATTGAAGGTTAAGCGAATACGAACTTTTGAATTTCAAGTTTATAATTTGACGCAAGTTGTCCCAAATGTCGACTCATCTGATCCGACCATCCGTAAAAAGGCAGTTTTACACGTTTTTACAGAATCGTAATTTAGCAAAACGATCGCAGTATTGGAAACCAGACTTTGACTAATTATTCTGAAAAGGATTACCGGGAAATGCATATCTTATATGAACAGCCATCAAAGTTCAACATTTTTTACTCCCTTGACTTTGAGGTCAGAGGTCAACTTTTGCCCTTGAGAAATGGCCCTTGGTTGCAAAATACAGAATTTTTAGTTTGAAAGCAGACTTTTAATGAAATCAAAACAAATGCTGAAGATGTACGCCGTTGAGATATTCTTGTGAAGAAACCGATAGAAGAACTACTAAATATTACCTACATACTACTGTCGAATGTATAGAGTGGAGCGATATGCAACGGAGCTTGTCCAAAAAATCAATTTCATGAATTATAAATATTCGATCGATTAATTTATATACTATTTTATTCACATAAACCAACACAAATACTTGACCATGTCGTTTATAAAATCTCTGTCCTTTCACTAATTCCCATTAAGGCTAGTAAGGTATTTTT
This sequence comes from Entomobrya nivalis, assembly GCA_034695485.1. Classification (NCBI taxonomy): domain Eukaryota; kingdom Metazoa; phylum Arthropoda; class Collembola; order Entomobryomorpha; family Entomobryidae; genus Entomobrya; species Entomobrya nivalis. The sequence goes on from JAQFZH010005385.1 coordinate 2,798, forward strand.
GTAGTCCCCATGTGTGTTCTCCTAAAATATTATAGTTTAATTAATTAGCTTTAGATTTCATTTAAAATATTTTGCAAAGTAGTATGGCAAACGAATAGAAGACATTGAGTATTACCGAAATATGCTGAGCTAGAGTTCTGTGATACATTAGTCTGTACTCCTGCTTAATATTCTCCAAATCTATTTCCGCTCTAGTTACGAATATAAATATAAGATCATCATCTATCGGTCCTGATACACTAATTAGGCTTTCATGTATTCTTTCAGCCCAGTATTTTGCTGGATTCATTGCATTTTTTACTAAAAAGACAGAATAGATGATCATTTTTTATATCGATGACATAACGATGAGTACATATAGCGTATTTACTGATAGCGAGCAATCCGCGTTTAAAATTTCCAGAGAACTGTTCCTCAATAGCTTTATCCAGTGAGTGGCTATATCGTCGTTCATATTCCAGAAGTAATAATTTAATCTGAGGAAAGCTTTCCGTTGCAAGTATTCGTATAAATACGGTACTATTTGCTGAAATTTAATCACTGATGTTTAATTATATTTTTTTATAAAAGCTCACAGCTCAATATTTCAATACCAAACCTGCTTGATACAATGCCTGTGAATCTTCCATGGCCATATCGCGCTCAGCAATTGGATACTCGTTTCGAATGCCTTTGCTTAAAGCCACTAATAGCTTTCTGGGAGGTCCTGCTGTCACTTTAACGATGTGTGATTCTAACGAGGTCTTATACACTAAAATATTTCCAAAAAAATAAATTAGAACTAAGTAAAATCAAAAATAAGCCGATTTTTAACTGCCATTTTTTACAAATGTTTAACAAAACCACTTACTTGATTCGTACGTAAAATTTATCTCACCAATTTCACTGTTGGGTCGTAAAATGCACAAAATGTCAATAAGCGATTGTTTCCTAGAATCCACACTTCTAATTGCTTTATTCATTGTTTTCGCAAGAAATTCGTATTTTGATGTTAAAAGTGCGACGAGTACATCCTTGAAACGTCCGCCAGTTAAATGCGTAAGCTTTTCAACTAAGTTCTTAAAAAATGGTATTGAAATCTGAGCATATTGTGCTTATAATTTATTTGTATATATTTGTAGATTAGTTTAACGTACCTTCTTATGATCGGACCTGAAAGCCTGTAATATTTTTTGCCGTTGTGTAGTTGTACGCCTTGTCAAAACTTTTATGATGGTTGCTTCATCTGTTCCAAAACCATGGATTGCTTTTCTTAATATCTTGGCTTCCAAAGAGGGTTCAAAAGGTAGCTCTTTGATAGTTGAGTTTTGATTGAACTGTTTCGGCTGTTGAATAATAACTGAAGAAGCATTATCTAGTTTCTGGGTGACCTCTTGGTTTTGTGGATTTGAAATATTAGTAAATAAATAACTTTGAATGTTTGATTCCATAGTAGTTGCCACAACTTCGATTATAATAAACATTGCCAGGATTGAAAAGACGTGTCTTCTCAATAAATTCATTTTATTGAAATTGCTAAACTAAACTATAACCAGGTAAATTATATAAAAATAAATTAGCATAGAACTAAATGTATTAAATGTGTAGAATATGGATATGTATATGTTTTAAATCAATAGATTTATATTTATTTGTAAACCAGTTGATATAATAAAATCCTAATTACTCTTAAACTAGGTCAAAACATTATTTGATTCTTGGAAATAATACAAGTTGAGGTCATATTTCAACAATATAAATGTATAGATTAAATTTTACATTGAATTATTTTGCAAGATTTGCTTGCTTACATACAAATAGGAGTAAAATTGAATGGGTTTAAAATAAAAGAACTATACAACCCTAATACACAAAACGATCTTCCAATAACTTTTAGAGATGCTTGTGATTTCCCTGAATGTTTATTGCTTTGTTTATGTGTAATTGATCGTTAGAATCATATCTATTGCATTTTCATACATATCATCACAAATAAAAATACCCAGCTTTGAATTTACAACGCCATACGGCCCCAACTTAGCACCAATTACTAATGGACAACTTCGAACGACTCTTTTGGCTAACATTGTTTTAGCATTAATTTGAAGTTGCTGATGCATCCATTTACAATTTTCTCTAACATTACCTGCATGTTTTGTCATTACTATTGCGATACCATAAGATAATATGGCCACACAAGGTAAAATCCAATACAATATCATATGAATTTTCCATAAAGACTAAGTGTTCCGTAGGTGGCAAATGAGCATGCAAAAATTCCAAAAAATACAAGCACTGTGAGAAATTCAGACATCACTTCATTAGTAAATATCACAAAATACTGCGTTATTCTGAACCGAGTGTACAAAAGTATTAAGTAACTTTTAGATGAAGAAAAATCATTTTGAGAAAAACAGGTTTGGCGACTAAACCGAATTATGTTCTCCGATAACGACGAAGCAATTTGGATAATAGGTATATTTACTGGCACATTATTGGCTACCATTAAACTGTACGTTACAGAAGCAAACAGTTTTACAATTATACTTGTCCCAAAGCAAACCTGCAAAGGGCACTTAGAAGCTACGAAGGGTATTAGAGCTACACAAAAAGTCCATATGGGAACATGACTAGTCATGGCATACACTATGATTTGGCTTGAAGACTGGAAGATTTTGAGTTTCTTCTGTTGTTCGATACGAACCGGTTTTATTAGTTTACAATATTCTGCTACTAAGCATTGAAGAGACTGATTTTTGGTACAAACGAAACGATTTGTTGAGTTAAAAACAGCAACACAACATGCAAATAAACCGTTTTAAGCAACGTCTTTAAATGGTTTTATAGAAAACAAATCCAATTTATTGTTTATGTATACCAATCTGGAAATGAAGTATATAAACGAAACTCCGGTGATACCAAACATGGTTCTGCGAAATCCTTTGTAATTTTTTTTGTTGTATTTGGGATGGTCACTCAGAATATTCAATTCGTTGTTAATGTAGTATGGCAAGAGGACATAACTTTGAATTTTGGCGTGAAGCTTGAATGCGGAGTGGGTAAAAGTCATTTTAAACTAATGATTTAGACGAAAATTTATCGAAATTTAACAGATTTTTTACCAAAATTATCCGATTATGAATTATGAGAAAAAGTTGGGTTTTTGCCGTAGCCGGTTACAATATAAAGAGTCAAGGTCTGCTTTCCAGAAAACTATTTTTACTAAAATTAATTTGTTGTCCAAAGATGAGTTTTTAAGGAGTTTTGATGCAGACGCGTCGGCCTGCTATTTAAAACTACTTGAGTCATATTATTAACCTGGTATTTAAAAGAATGTTTTAGATTAAACTTTATTCCTGTCTTCGAAACTAAGTTAGTATATACACAACAGGAGACTAAATTATTCAAACATTTGTCAAGTTAATTATTCCCTTACAATATGACATGGTTACTCGAATGGTAATGTATCTTAACAAAGCAACGCAACTTTAAAAATATTTAGGTCAAATATACTCCGGCCATTTTCCGGAAATATATTGTTTAATATGAAGTTAAATTAAGCATAGAAACATAGTGGCGCCGGCACAAGACATCACAAAATAATATAAAAAGTAAAAACTATAACGTAAAAGTAAATTACAACATGGATGTTATGGGGAAACAAGGAGAAGGTGTCAGCGTCGTCGTCGTCAACGAGATGTTGGTACATGTTTTATAGGAGTTGCGTTGCGTTTGAGTAAATGCACTCAAAAAGTTAGTTGTATTATTATTAGTTTTAGTAGTGTCAGTCAGTAGTCGATAAGCAAGCAAGCAAGATTGTTAGTACTTGATAAGCTGTTATGTCAAAGGTCAATGTTAATCGTCAAACTCTGTAAAACCTTCGAAATTGTTACTGTTAATAAATTATATGAAAAGCACACAGCCTTCTGTCTACTATTATTTGGAATAGTTATCAAGACACGGTTATCGCCTTTATATTGGTCCTTCTCGCTTCAACGGAAACAGCACCGTGGTGAAGCAGTAACACTTTGATTTTTGGGGTTTGAGGATGGCGAACAACGGAGATTTGAGACGTAGCGCAAGAGAGAACATTGGAGTTCTCCCAGCAAGATTGGATGACTATGTGGTGGAGATAGGCCTTGGAATAATGCCAGTGAGGGAGGAGCCAGCTGTAATCCCAGGAGGAGTCCCTGAGGAGAACGCGGACGCACTTCATGGGGAAGTCCAGGCTATACCACGAGATCCACCGTTGGAAGATGATGTCAGGTCCATGAAATCTGCCTCATCAACTGCAAGTTCCATTAGTCGTCGGCAGAGAGAAGCCGAACTAAGAGCAGCCAAGCAGATGGCTCAAATTGAAGCTGAAAAAGCAAAAATAACGGCGCAGTTAGCAATTGGGCAGCTGGATAGGGAAGCCAACTTGGTCCAGCTTCAGAAGGAAGTTGAGCTGGAAGCCATTGAAGATGACATGATTTATTTTTATGAAGATTTTACCCCAACAGCTGATCCATTAGCCGAAGGAAAACAAAGGGTAAATGATTGGGGAGCTCCACATGGCTCAGACCAAGGGTGTGGAAAGCGTTCCGAAAATTCAGCTAGCAGCGGTGGAGATGAAGCAATCAACCGATTGGCTGGAATCCTGTGTGGAGCCCTTTCAACCAAGCAGAAAATTGATAACACACACTCATTTGCACGAAACACAATAGGAAAGGTCAAGTTACCAGAATTTACCGGAGATCCAACTGAGTGGCCGCTCTTCATCACACAGTACAGGACGTCATCGGAAGAATGCAAATTCACTGCAGGCGAGAATCTCATCAGAGTTCGAGATGCTTTGAAAGGAAAGGCTAAGGAATCCGTGCAAGCACTACTTGTCACTCCCGACAATTTAGATAGAATTTTGGCAACTCTGGAAGCTAATTTTGGACGAAGCGAGCAGATTGTATGGCACCTAATTGAGAAGGCGAGAAGAGTTCCAGCACCAAGAGAGGAAGAATTTGACAGCTTTCTAAATTACAGCAATACAGTTGTTAATATGACTGCCGCCATGAAATCATTAGGATGTGATGCTCACCTTCAAAATCCACAACTTCTCCGAGAATTGGTGGACAAGCTACCTGGAACATTAAAGTTCGACTGGTCCAAGACAAGAGCAGTGAAGAAGGACGTCTCCCTAGAAGATTTAAGCGAGTGGACAGAGATGATGACTGGGATCCTTGGAAGCACAGCAACAGTCCATGATGCCAAAACCAGGAAGAAGGAGAACGCGTTTCACCTGGAAGAGAAAAATGGAAATAGCTGTGACATGTGTGAAATTAATGGACATACAATTTCAAAATGTCGTAAGTTTAGTAAGCTTACTTACGACAAGAAGCAGAACTTCGTCATCGACAAGAAGCTTTGCTTTCGGTGCCTAGAAGCTGGACATCTTTCTCGCGACTGCCAAGTGAAGAAAAAATGTGGAATCCATGACTGTGACAAGTTTCATCATCCTCTTCTCCACAAGCAGAAGGAAAAGAAGGAATTTGCAACTTTGAAAGAAAGAAATGAAGAAGGATTCCAAGTGGGAGGATCAGCTGCTCATCTTCCATTTGTTCCTGTTGTTATTGCTGGGCCGCTGGGAGAGGTGCGCACCTATGCATTTCTGGATGAGGGAGCCACATCCACCTTCATTGATGTCCAGATAGCAACAGCCGTAGGTCTGAAAGGAAAAAAAGATCCAGTTACGGTTACAATGTTTAAAAATAAGCAGGAAACGTTGGAAGATTCCGAACGAGTTACCTTCAGGATCAGAGGTGATTATCCCAATGCGAGAGAAAACGTGGTGAAGGGAGCTAGGACAACTGACGGTTACACAAGAAACCAGAGGTGACGCAATCTTGGATTTGATATTTATTAAACAACCAAGCAACACACTATTCTCTACCGTGGTGAAGAACAACAATATATCAGACCATCTCATGCAAATCATAAAATTTGGAGTGAAAAGACGAATAAAAGAGCGAACAGAGAAAACAATTAAAGATTTCAAAAATACAGACTGGATAACTATTGCTGATAATATTATTATCAATGAGAAATTTTATAAATCTTGCACGGATGCTGATACATTGTGTAAAGAATTTACATCTAATATTCGTGAATTGTATGAAAGTTGTGTTCCTAAGAAATGCATAAGTACATACAAAAATCGCGTAGCCACTAGTGCATCGCCCAAATCAACAAGACTGATGTTAATTCGTGATTATCACTCAAGAAGATTTAAGGTGACAAAGTTTTCGTATCACAGACTGAAGGTAAAATATTATGACAAACTCATAACAAGTTGTGTAACGGAAGATTACAAAGCAACAATTCAACGGATGATAAAGGAAAACGGCATTTGGAAGGTTCTTCAGGAAAACATGAAAATGACGTTTAAAAAAGCTGGCACTTCACTTGAAACCTTACAACCAGATTCACTGAATGACTACTACTGCACCATGGGATTTCCTCCAAATACGCAGCACATTAATACATTGGATATGACAGTAATGGCAGTACCAAATGAGAACTTATTCTTTGTTTCAAGTGTTACTCAATCGGACATGATTTTGGCATGGCGTAAGCTAAGAAAAAAACTGAGTAAGACACCCGATACTAGCGGTATTGCAAAATATTTTTTGGATAAATTGATAGAATTGCCAGCATTCCACGAAGTGATGTTACGAATAATCAACCTGTCGTTTAAACAGGGAGTTGTGCCTGACATTTTAAAGACTTCAAGGGTAGTTCCTATACCAAAAGTAGAAGGGGCAAAGAATCCATGCGAGTACAGACCTATAGCGATTACACCAAATTTGCTTTTGCTTATGGAAAAAGTTTATCATATAAAATTAATCGACTTCATAGAAAACAATTATATTTTGTCTCCCTCGCAATTTGGTTGCCGCAAAGGCCATTCTACCGAATTAGCAATGTTAGCTGCTACTGACTTCATATTAAAAAAGATTGACGATGGGCTTATAGCGGTTTTGGTGTCGATTGATTTAAGAAAAGCTTTTGATTCAGTTCATAAAGAAAAGCTGCTACAGAAACTAAAAACAAAATATGGAATATCGGACTTTTGGATTAGGGACTATTTGCGTGATAGAAAGCAGTTCGTTGATGTGAGTGGTCAAGTGTCAAGTGTGCGTGATGTGTTAATTGGTCTTCCTGCTGGAAGTGTTCTTGCTCCGATTCTATTCGCTTTATACTTAAATGATCTACCATCTGCGTTGCATAATGGAGCTACCATTATGTTTGTAGATGATTCAAATTTTATTTTTTGTGGCTCACCTAACGAGTTAGATGAGTTGCAAATGGAAATAAATGAGGACATGAAATCAGTTTGTGAATACTTTAATGAGAATGCTCTTGTCATTAATAGTGATAAAACAAAAATGATTTGCCTGAGCACTTGTCGTAAGCGAAAGATGTTGGATAATTTCACATTCTTGATAAATGACCACTGTGTTAAAACTAGTGAATCGTTGAAATGTCTCGGTATTACGTTCGATAGATCAATGACCTGGTCTAGTCATATTGAAAATGTTGCTAAAGTCTGTTTTATTAGAATTCGTTCTCTCTACACAATAAGAAAATATCTCACAGTACAACAAATGTCTGTACTTGGTCAGAGCTATGTTCTGTCAATTTGTAATTACATGATGCAAGTTTATGGTGTTGCCACCAAAAATTGTTTGAAAGTAATTAATAAGGTTGTACGCACTCTTGCCAGAATCGTGTTAAATGTTAAGAAATATGACAAAATAAGTGAACGCATGTATTCTGAACTTGGGTGGGTTCTGCCAATTGATGTGTGTGATTACAAGACTTTGTG
>JAQFZH010005386.1:0-10637 GCA_034695485.1 Entomobrya nivalis
TGGGGTAACTTTGGAGGGATTTCACTTAATAATAGGCCTTGGAGGCCCCGGTGCTATCGCTGGATTTGGAGTTATCACTTCGACTTTTGGTGTGCACACCAAGCATAAATAAAACCGCATACTACATAATACACCAAACCAATTAAAATAGTTTAACGACAGGAAAAGCCTTTCTGACAAACATCCTTCCATAAAATTCCACCCTCCTTCTGAAATCCAATCTTTCAAATGCGACTTTCTTTTATCTGCATCTTGGAAAGGAATTGACGTCACAACTTTATTTCTGTGCATTTCACTTTTACTTTTGTCTGTCGAATGCAGTATGTTATGCTTATGCCTTGTGGGTGATTTTGTTTCTAGAATTTCGTTCCATTATGTGGCTTCCTGTATAAAGTTGAGTAGGTCGACTAAAATAAATATAATAATTTGCATTAAATCTACAAAAAGTAACATTAAATGAATAGACCTATCGCACTGAGCCTTACCGTAGCAGCGGGATGCTGCGTAATCATCTAATTTCCAAATACGTCATTATAACACCTTTCCAATACATCTTGCTCCTCTTGTAAAACCGAATCAGCTCGTTTTCGGTAAGAGTGCAACCCAAACCAGTTGAAAAAACTGGATCCCTATTCTTAAACTTTACTAACACAAGATCCATCAAACAGTTTCGATAATGCGATCCCTGCCAATAAATATGTGAATTTCATAATAAGTCGATTTTTCAGAATGACCTTCTGGAACATCAAAACTCCGTATACGAAAGGTATCCCAACAGTACACAAGGCAGTTATGATTATTATCACATTCGGAATTTTTCCCACTCGATTTGCATCTTCATTATTTTCCACATATTTTCTGTGTTTCTCTACAAAACATAATATGTTTACTTATTTATATATAAACAAAAAATTCGTATTTGAAATATACAAATTCATCTTGTTTTATCTTTATTGTCTTTATCGTTAACTTCCAATCAAGGGAAACCGAGAGAAAGACAGAATATTGTCCTCAGCCAATGTACGTTGATTATTCAAGAACTGACGCCAGAGCTGCAAAAAAATTCTTGACATTTTCATACAATTAAATAAAAGTATACGTATTTTTTCATTAGTTTCGCAATTCATTTTATTTATTTATTTACAAATCAAATCACACACATTTTTGGGGTAATGTGATCAACCATTTTACTAAATACATCAAAGACCGTTAACAAAACAAGTCACATTTTCAAAATGAATTACAACATGTTATAGGATCTGAAGCGTTTAGCGATTTCCTGCAAGTCGTCTGCTGACATGGTAGCAAGGGACCATCCATGGAACGGGAACTTTTCAATTGTTTCAGCGAATTCCCCATGAAGCAAAGCGGTGAGGCCAACCTTGGTTATCTGAAATTAATAAAAAAATACATAATATAAGAATAGCCAATATACTTATCCAATTATGAGATTAAAAGCTCAAATAATTAAATTGATAAGTGAACGCATACCTTTTCAAGTGGCTTATCAGAACCGATGATAAGATGAGACAGCTTCATCTTGGCCAACACAAGGGAAAACAAGGTATCCGTAATCTTTGGCATCTGGTCCAGCCCCTTCAAAGTCAATTTCTTCAGATCTGAAATTCAAAAAAAAAAATTTGACCTCACCACAATTAAAATTAAATGAAGAAAAGAAAGTTCAATTTAATGATTCATTAGAACATACTTTTTAGCCGAAAGAAAACCGGATCCTTCACATTTTCCCCAACAAAAGCCACATTCCCCAAGTTTGCACAGTACTCCAAAGCCACTTCCTCCAAACCCGGTAATCCACTCCACAGCTTGGTCAACTGCTTATTAGTCCCTGGCCAGTTCTCAATCCTCAGCTTTCTCAGATTCGGACATCCGCTCACAATATCTTCGGTTCTCGGAACGGCTACCCCATCAATACCCCACTCATCATCTTCAAGAAACGTCAAGCTTAGCTCAGTAAGTCGATCCCTCACCACATCCTTCCAAAGAATCGCGAAAATCAAGTCTGTATCCTGGTCGGGTGCTTCCGTTTCCACCGCTTTCTTCGAGTTCACAGTGATCTCCAAAATCTTCAACGAGGGCCAGTCCGATTGAGCAAACAACCACACTGGGTGGACATTGGTTCGGGATGTCTGGCAAATTGTAATCTTTTCCAAGTTTGGCATATCCAAGTCAAATGCACAAGCATGTAAGTTAACCAGTGATACAACCGGATGTCCAAGCGTTGGAGAACTCAACGCTGGAAAATTGAGTTGTTCGTGGAACCAAGCTGGGTTGACATTGAGAAGCCTCACACCAAATCTCGTGCAAAGAGTGGAGAAGTAGAGAAAGTCGAATGATTGGCCAGAGTGGAGCTCATCAGTGACTTCAATCTCCATCCCTCTTGCTTTGTGGTAGTTGATAAAGTCGAAAAACTTGATATGCTTCTGTTCCGCCTCCGCGCCTTTTGTAAGGATGTAGCCGCCGACTTCTGCAACCATTCTCATGAAAGGGTGAAGTGATTCAACGTCGTCATCGTCATCATCGTCGTCTTCAATATTTTCTAGCATTTCATTTGAACAAAATGGGAAGGAAATGAAGTCGAGCTTGGGCAAATTCTTGAGAAATAGACCCAATCGGTTGGGGCTGTCGCCAATGCAGTACTGCTTATTATGGCCGATTTTGACGACCTCTAAATTCTTGAAATTTGGAGGGTAAACGAAACCTTGAGGAGGGAGGGGCACGCGTGGGTCAGTCGTGGCACGGAATGAATGATGGAGTTCCATCATCATCCGCTGCTGGCTATCATCTGAGGGATTTACTCCCAAGCCATAACCTCCTGCCTCAAAGCTCTTGAGGTTGGTTAAACCTTCCAGAAATGTCCATTCGTTGAAGCAAGGACGCACGGATAACTGAACCACACGAAGAGATTTAATCATTGGACCGTAGGTCGTTCTAAACTTGGTGAGGGTGGAGGTATCCAAGTTGTCATAAAAATGGTGACCATTTGGATTGTAGAGGAATAGCTTAGTAGTGGATATTCCCATGGCAATAAGGGCCTTCAAGTTCTTTCCAGTTTGTTCAGTCACTTGGATTTCCGGAGCCTTCTGGGGATTGAGGCGGATGTAGTCATCGGCAATGGCCTTGATAGCCTTGCAAACTCGGCGGCACCGGAGAAGGTCGTTCCATGGGAGAAGAGGCAGGATACTACCCTCCAACTAAAAACAAATCACAAAAAAAACATAATCAAAATTATTTCTTTCAAATTGATTTAAATAAATATGGTAACATCGTTCAGCTAAACTAATTTAATTCGAAGCAAGAATATACTATTAAAAAACTAAAGGCCTTACCACTTCTTCCGGTAAATCCAACAAGTTTGCCATTTTCAATTTTTGAAAAACACTTCATCCAACAAAATCCCAACAATTAAAAATTAAAACTCGTTTGCTTGTTGGCTTTTTGGGTGCACTAATGCAATTAATTAATCTAAAAGACACAATTTATCTGATATACCATATCTGATATCACCATCACCACCTGCTTTCCTGTTGTGAGAAATCAAGTCGAGACAGGAACAAAAAAAACAACAAGAAAAAAGCAAGCAACACAGATCAGATCCCATCTCCCAAATCCCAATGCAAGGTTAGTGGTTAGTTTAGTTGCTTCAACTTGAGCAGCGCATGTATTATGCATATTGACTTGGTCTGTATGTTTGGTTGAACTTGAACTTGGTATATTAGATTCGTTTACTTAAATCTTTCAGTGAACTTTAAAAACATTCATGTTCAATAATTTTATGGACATTTAAGTAAGAATATCTGATTGCATCAAAGAAAAAGATTAAATTAAATAATTATGAGAGTGAATAGAATTTAGAAGCAGTAATGAATGTGGATGGAGTGTTTAGAAGGCGTTGTCGGCGGAAGCAGGACAGGCTGGCTCCAAGCTTAGCTTAGATAGATTTTTTTAAATCATCTTCTCATTCATTTCTCAGAACAATTCAATCAATCTACAAATATCGTTCATTTAATTTTGCATTTAAAAAAGGACTGAATGTTTTGATTTTAAGGACATTTAAGACTATCTGATTGCATCAGAAAAATTTGAAATGAAAAGGCCACGTAAATTAAAGTGAGTAGAAATTCTTTCGTGATAAAAAAGCAGCCCAGACCGGAAATGGCGAGTTGTCGTTTTTGGGAGAACTCCAAGCGGGAAATCTGTTTAAAGAAGTTTGCATATTTAATTTACAACTTTAAATGTAAATTTAAATAATAATTGGGAAGTGAGGAGGAGGATGAGATTGAGATTACTTCCTTAATTATTTTGGAATCTTCAGGATTATATTGATTTCTAAGTTGAATTCCAGTTGGAGGAAGGGAAAGTAAAGTTTGTATTTTTGTGGAGGTTTCGTGAAGACAGGATGCCTGATAGCTGAGCAGGAATACTCGACAGATGAGGTGGATAAATGACCAGAGGAGATAAGTGGTGTGGAGGAAGTGCTTATTTTCTGAGGGGGTCATCCACATGTGAAGTTGCATGCACGTCGCGTAAAAGTCCTCGTAAAAGCAGGTGAACACCAGAGGAGACAAATAATCGGAGAGGAGACGGAGGAGATCGATTAGGTGGGCGTGGCGCTGGAGGGAGGTGGCTGGACCTAAAATTTCTGTAGAAAAAATCAAATTAAATTTAAATTTTAAAAGCTATTAAATATTAAAATATCTAGAGTTAATTATGATGTTTAAAGTTTACTGATGTTTTCGTTTAGGGAGTCGAAGCGATATCGAAGGGCTCTACAGAGAATGATGGCGAGGAGGTCACTAAAGTTCCAGGCGTACAAGGCAAGCTTGTTGGTGATGAGAAGGAGAAAGGCGTGGTATGGAGTGAACGGGACGATGGCAGACCAGAAACCGTGGGAGCGTTGGTAGTACACTTCAAAGCTTGTTCGATTGGCGATTGGAGGCTCTGGTGAAAAATATAAAAATAATAAGGTGGTATTTTTTAAATAAATTATTCATTCCCTAAATTCCTATACTTTTTTTATACCGAAAACTGGGAACAATTTAAAATGGAAGCTGATATTCTCTAGAATTGCAGAGGTCATGATTCCCCCGCTGACCAGATTGGTGAAACGGTATAAGTGCTTATCTTCCTTGATTACTGGGAGCGCTTTCCAGGTGGTGAAAAATTGAAGCAATTTTTTATGGCTTGTTTGAATGTAAAAGAAGCTGAAATGAAAAATTAAATGAAATTAATTAAAAGTTAATTTCAAAAAATTTAATTAGTTTTATAGTGAATGTTTTTACACGAATGTTCCAATAGCGTAAAATTGGGGTGACCCAATTTGTCCACAGATGTCCGCTGCAGTTCGATACCCGTTTGGGGAGGAGGCAAAGAAAAGACCCGCCATTTCGACAAGAGTGACGCATAAAAGGATTAGTGGTATTAAACGAACTAACCTTTAAATATTAATTAAAATTAAAATTGTTAACATCTCATCGATAAATTTAATTAATTAATTTTTTTGTATGGTTTACCAAATTTTTGAAGGATATAAGCCAATTAGCTTGCCAAACGTGATGAAATGACGAATACTGTATTCCAGGTTATCTTCAAGGTCCATTTTATGAAGAGGGTGAGGGGAAGGATGACGTGGGACTACACTGGTTATCCTATGACCCCGCTGGGGGGAAGAATGGGATGGGGGATGCAGTGTATATTTTAGTAAATGCTGACGGGAATTTTGTACCATTTTTTGGGTGTTTTAAAAATTAGGAAGTCAAAGTCAAGTTTACTTGGTAGCTTTTAACTTTGGAATGCGGGACCGGATGGAGTATTCAAAAATGCAGGGTTAATTTAATTGATTTTTTGTAACAAGATAAGTAGCTATATGTTAAAAAATGAATAGAAATATTTTGATTGCCTGTTAGGAGAATACAAACAGTAGAATTGAATGTTATGCATAATTAGGTGGTGGTTGGTCTACTTTTTTATTAATAAAATTAAATCTGTCATTTTGTGTCATTTGTCATTTTGTTATAAAAATAGAACGAGAAAAATAGCTGGTTTTTTATTATGTCAAGCTTGTGAAAATAGCGAAATTATTGATTTTTTCTAGAAAGAAGGCTGACTGAATGTCATGTTTTTTATTGGTGCAGAGGACAAGTAAAAAAAATATTTTGGAAGATGTGTACCAAATTTATTTATCATGTCAGCCAACTCATTTGTCAATGTCAAAAAAATGAGAGTGAAAACGTTGGTTTTTTTGGAAGTTAGCTTTGTTGTGAGTTTGTGAATGCAAATTTATGAGATAGATAATTGATTTGTTGATGATAAGCGATTATGGTTTTTTATTATATGATGAATTATTTTAATGAAAAAAAAGAAAATAGAGCTTGTATAAAATGTATTTTGTGTGACTGACTGAGTCAAGGGTCCAAAAAACAGTTTGATTTTAAAAATGAAAAAATAATTAACTTTTTTTTATACAAAATGATAAATTCTAAAACTGCTTATCAGAAATTAATTTTGCCATAACGCCAAAAAGATAATCTTCGTATTGTTGGAATTGGCAGATAAGCGTTTTCTCAAATGTCGGTGTATTTTTTTAATTAAAATTCAATAATTTTATGGACATTTAAGGCTATTTGATTGCATCAAGAAAATTTGAAATGAAAACGCAACGTAGATTAAAGTAAATACAAATTTCTTCGTGAGAAAAAAGCAGCCCAGACCGGAAATGGCAAGTTGTCGTTTTTGGGAGAACTCCAATCGGAAAATCTGTTGAAATAAATTTGCATAAATACTTTACGAGATAAAAATGTTATTTCAATTTTTTACTTAAGGAGATGATTACCTCTCTAATTATTTTGCAGTTTTCACAATTATTTTGATTTCTAATTTGAATTTCAGTTAAGTATGTTGGTGAGGATGGAGAAGGGAGGAACAGTAAGGTTGAGATTTTTGTGGAGGTTTCGTGAAGTTGGGAAGCGTGATAGCTGAGAAGGAATAGTCGACAGAGTAGGTGGATAAATGACCAGAGGAGATAAATGGTATGAAGGACATGCTTATGTTCGGCGGGGGTCATCCACATGTGAAGTTGCATGCACGTCGCGTAAAAGTCCTCGTAAAAGCAGGCGAACACCAGAGGAGATAAGTAGTTTTCAAGGAGGCGGAGTAAGTCGATAAGGCGGGCATGCTGTTGGATTGAGAGAGATGGACCCAGAAATTCTGAAAAAATTAAATTTAATTAGATTTTTTTTAAATTTAATTAAATATTAGATAAATTAAAGTTAATTGTTTACTTATGTTTTCGTTGAGGGTGTCGAAGCGATATCGAAGGGCTCTACAGAGAATGATGACAAGGAGGTCACTAAAGTTCCACGCGTAGAAGGCCAGCTTGTTGGTGATGAGGAGGAGAATGGCTTGGTATGGAGTGAACGGGACGATGACAGACCAGAATTCGTGGGAGCGTTGGTAGTACACCTCAAAGCTTGTTTGGTTGGCGGTGGGAGGCTCTTTGGAAAAATTCAAGCGAAAATTGCTTTAATTAAATTAATTAAATTTAAAAAAAAAATCTTAATTTTTAATTAAATTTTCTAATTTGTTTTTTAATTGAATTTTCTAATTTATTTTTAAATTCAATTTTTTAATTTATTTTTTAAATTTATTTTTTACTTTATTTTTTACTTTAATTTTTAATTCAATTTTTTTTTTTAATTTCACTTTTTAATTTTAAAAAAATTGTCTTTTTTACCGAAAACTGGAAATAATTTAAAATGGAAACTGATATTTTCTAGGATTGCGGAGGTCATGATGCCCCCACTGACCAGGTTGGTGAAACGGTACAAGTGCTTATCTTCCTTGATTACTGGGAGAGCTTTCCATGTGGTAAAAAGTAGTTTTAATTTTTCGTGACTATTTTGAATGTAAAAGAAGCTGAAATTAAAATTAAGAGAAAAAAGTTAATTGTAATTTTTATTTATTTTTTTATGGATAAGTTACGTGTTTTTTGTACACGAATGTTCCAACAGCGTAAAATTGGGGTGATCCAATTAGTCCACAGATGTCCGCTGCAGTTCGATAGCCGTTTGTGGAAGGGGCAAAGAAAAGACCAGCCATGTCGACGAGAGTGACGCACAAAAGGATCGGTGGAATTAGACGAACTAACCTATTTAAAAAAATAATTAAAATATAGTTTTAAATTTTGATATAATTTTAATTGTATTTTTTTGGCTTACCAAATTTTTGAAGGGTATAAACCAATTAGCTTGCCAAACGTGATGAAATGTCGGATACTGTGTTCCAGGTTATCTTGAAGGTCCATTTTATGAAGAGGGTGATGGGAGGCTGCACTGCTTATCTTAAGACCCTGCTGGGGGAAAGAATGGGATGATGGATGCATTATAAATTTAGTTAATCGGGGATGGGAATTTTTTAGCATTTTTTTTCGAATTTAAAAACTTTAAGGTCGAAGTCAAGTCATGCAAATTTTTGTAACAAGATAAGTAGCTGTACGGAAAAAAAATTAAAGTGAATAGAAAAAATCTGGTTGCCTGTTTCGATAATAATCGAATGATTTGCAACACCACATGAAAAAATATAATTAGGTGGTGCGGTGGTGGTTAAATATTCCTTTTTAATGATGAAAATTAAATATGTCATTTGTCAAATTGGTCTAAAAATAGAAAGAAAAACAATAGCTTGTTTTTGTGTTTTTTATGATAAGCCAATGAAAATAGCGAAAACATGTTTTTAATTGGTGTAGAGGCAGGTATTTTGGAAGGTGTGTACCAAATTTATTTTTTCTTTATCAAATCAGTCAGATCATTCGTCAATGTCGAAAAAAAGAGTGAGAACGTTGGGTTTTTTTGTACGTCAGCTTTGTTCATGTGAATGTAGCGGGTTGGATAATTATTAATAAGTAGTTATGAATTTTTTTTATGATGAATTATTTTAATGAAAAAAATAAAATAGCGCTTAATTAACTGAAGAAATCATTTATGATCAAAGCAATTCAATCAATCTACAAATTTCACTTGTACTAGTTTATTTCATGGTACATATTTTATAACTTCATTTAAATTTGATTTTTAAGCACATTTAAGATTGAGATCTGATTGCATCAAAAAATATGGAAATGAAAAAGCAACGTGGATTAAAGTAAGCACAAATTTTTTCGTGACAAAAAAAACAGCCCAGACCGGAAATGGCAAGTTTTTTTTGGGAGAACTCCTTTGACTTTGACCCCACTGGGGGGAAGTATAGGAAAGTGGATGCATTATATGTTTTATTCAATGGGGACCATTTTTTACCATTTTTTTTAAATGCAGGTCTAAATAAATTGAGTTATTTTTTCCAAGTTAATTTTTTGTGGAGATAATTATTTTTATATTTCCAAATTTTTGTAACAAGATAGGTAGCTGTACGGTAAAAAATATAGAATAAAAAAAAATTGGTTTGCCTGTTTTAGATAGTAATAAAATTATAAAATGGTATACAAATTCAGTATGCATAATTATAATTAGGTGGTATAGTGGTTGTGGTCTTCCTTTTTACTGAAGAAAATTAAATCTGTCATTTTGTTATAAAAATAGAAAGAGAAAGGTAGCTTGTTTTTTGTGCTTTTTTTATTATGTAAAGCTTATCAAAATAGCGAAAGTATTGATTTTTATCTAGAAAAAAGGCTGTGAGCGTCATGTTTTTATTGGTGCAGAGGGAAGGAAAAAAATATTTTGGAAGGTGTGTCACCAAATTTATTTATCATATAAGTCAGCTCATTTGTCAATGTCAAAAAAATGAGAGTGAAAACTTTGGTTTTTTTGTGAGTCAGCTTTGTTGTGAGTTGTGAATGCAAATTTGTGGAATAAATTGATTTGTTGATGATATGTTTTGTTGAGTTATGGATTTTTTTATCATGAATTATTTTAATGAAAAAATAGAGCTTGTATCATATGTTATCTTACCGTTTAGAATAACATGTCAAAGGTCAAGGGTACATTATTTTTAGATTTTCAAAACAGTTTGGGTTTCAAAATGAAAAATCAATTAATTTTTTTTTGAACAAAATTATATGATAAATTGTGGAACTAGTCGTGAAAAAAAGCGAAGAAAATTATCTTAATTAATTTTAAATTTTAAACTATTTTTTAAAATTGTTTTTGTTTTGTTTTGGAAAGCTTATCAACAGTTGGGATACTTATGACTGTATAGTAAAAGGATGTCTTTTCAGTGTCACTTGGCTCAAAATCGGGTAGTTAAAATTTAAATGAAGAATGTACTATTTAAAAAGCAAAATACAGGTTATCTTGAATAAGATCAACACCATAAGTTTTGACGACCATTGAGCCCTCCAAGCTTGCTACCTTAATAAATGTATGTAAAATCGTTAAATTTAGTTAATTTTTTGAATTAAAATTTAATTATTGGTATTTTTGGATTTTTTGTAGGGTACCCGACGTTCCTTAATTAGTAAAGTGGATAATGGCCATAGCCGTATCGAAGCACACGGGAGACAAGGAGGAACATAAGTGCTTTTACTTTTTACATTATGATGTACATCATTGACATCAGACCTACATAATAGACTAGAACAACTCAGATTTTACTGAAGCTTGCTTGTGCTGCTGACTCTGTACTTTATA
>JAQFZH010005387.1:0-10635 GCA_034695485.1 Entomobrya nivalis
ACTATAATATTTTTGTTATTTTTCGGGCGCTTGTTATGTCGTATGTATATATTTATATACCTACGCATAATTTGTTCAACAGCAAAAATATGTTTATGTTCTCCCAACAAAAATCAACGACATTCCTCTAGCGTATTTAAAAAAAAACATTGTTTTGACATTGTTATTTACATAATAAATACAATTAATGTTGCGTAAAATCTCTTTTGTTAAAAATTTAATGTAATGATTTACAACGGCAAGAGAAATGCGTTAGAATGATAATAAAATATGAATAAATATCCGCGTGCATAATGCACGTGTATAATTTCTGCCATGCTTATGTACATATTTTTTTAGTTATGCCAGATAGTATAGCATAGTACACGCCACAATTAATAAAACTTGCAACAAAATTATATGGCAAAAGTACTTTACGTATACACTGTTGTGCTCCATTTAAACTGTGATAATCCTACATTTTTAATAACCATCAAAATCAATATAATCTCATTTATTTTCAAGTTTGCGATTTTCCATACTACTATTATGTAAAATAATGTAGTATTTTTGTAGTTGCAAACAATCAGAAAAAAAGTTAATACGATCTTGGTTGATGTTTTTTTCTAGAACAGAGTAGAAAACTTCTAGTTTTCTGTGTCTTTCAAGCAGTTAGTTTTATTTACAACTGTCCCACAAAAAAAACTTTTCTTGCTTTTGCTTCCCGAGTTTCTTGTTGTTATTTTTGTACTGATTCTGATAGCTTGCTATTATAATGGTTTATATGAACTCAAAAATTTCTTGGGGGTACATACTTTCCCCTACTTTCTTTTTGTGGCTCCAATAATATTTATTTCGCAACCTCAAGAAAAACACAAGTTAGGAAAAAAATACTATTGACGCATTTGGTAGTTTTCGATAAAGCTGAAAACAAGAGTTTTCTTTCAACAACGTGGTATCCATGTCTGAAGCCGTTGTATGTATACCTTTTTGTAATCATGCAAAAAGCTACTTTCGTACATATATATTCGCGTGTGTATTTATATACGGTATACACATACATTTAATATGCCGCTTGCATATTATGAATACTGAATTTATGAGCATGGAAAGAAGAACACAGAACTGGCACTGTTTGCTGTCGCCGGCGTCATAAAGGCTTCATAAGAAAAGCATTCAATCAGAAGTCCAATGCCCTGTAGCTGGCGGTGTTTTTTGCTCATGTAGTTACTTTTCTTTGAGTTTTTTGCATTATATATAGTAAACAAGTAAATTCTCCGGATAAAATTGGGTGAAGAATATTTGCCTTCTTTAGTAACGAATGAAACTACGTGTATTTAAATACTTATACAATGCTTTTTATATTGTATTAACGCAGGCAAAAAGCAAAAACACGTTTCTACATACGCATAATAACACTAAACAAACTTTACACGGAAAAGAGTTATAACATATATAGACTAAGTTGGTGAAATTGACGTTCTTGGAAACTAGACTTGTGTGATAGTATTTCAGTTTTGTCTATATAGACGAAAAATAAAGTAGAAAAAACTTGAAACGAGAAGGAGGAGACGAAAAAGAAGACTCATACTGTAGAAAACGAAGAAAAACGCAAAAATATAAATTTGGCAATTTTATATGAATGCTAACAATGAAAAGCGGTTTAAAACAAGCACAATAGTTGGGTACTACTACCAAGCCCGTACAGAATTGCTTGCATGAAATATAAACTATTGTTGTCGCGTATTTTTCTCTCAGCGGCTCAGTCCATTTTACCATAAGACATGTCGGCAAAAGTAAAATATCCATACACAACCGTGTAAAATTTACTTTTCGCCTGTATTCCATTTAATGTAGTTTTCTTAGCTGCTGTTGGTATGCCATGGTATGTTGAACGTTTAATATAATAAAAGATAAAGATAGGTACATTAATGTAATGCGCTGGTGTGGCTGATGTGCATACAATACAATACAAGTTTATAAAAAAAACGAACAAACTAGCTTTTTTTTAGAAATTGGTGTTTCTGTGTTTATAGCCATAAGCAAAGTTTAATCCCTGTGCTATATTAAATTCTCCCAACCAAGCATGCTCCGTTTGGAAATGGGAAAGTATAACTTGTCATCTAAATTCTGTGCATATGGGTATTGTATTTATTCTTCCCATGTGTTTTCACACAGGAACGACTGAAAACGAGGCGATGATGATGGTGAGAAGAGAACTTTTTACTTCCTTTTTGCACTTTCCAAAGACAGTGCTCATGCACTTCTTGATTCTAGAGTAAAACCATCCAGTATCAATAAAAGTCAAACTTGAATCATTCTCTTTTGTCTATATGAAGAAGCCGAACGGAGAGAACCTACTGTAGATAAAACGTGGTTAATGACGAAAAAATGAATGAAGGGAGTAATATATGTGCATAATAGGAATAAACAATATATTCATATAAATGGCTATAAGTTATAGAAAAACACTTTGTTTTCTTCTTCGTTTTACTTTATTATTCCTAAGGAGAAATGAGCTAATTAAAAATTTGCATTAGCATCTTGGTTCATTTAGGTTCCCCATCCGATTCCCTAAAAACAATTGAGCTTTTGCAGAAAATACATAATAAGAAATAATACACGCATATATGTACTTTATGTGCAAGAAATAATATTTTGGATGAATGGGTATGTAATAATTAGTTTTATAAGGCAGCACTGTGTGGGACGCTGTAATTAATGCATATTTTCACAAAAAAATAATTACACTGATGTGAGTACTTGTTTTGAAACAAAAAATAATACCATGCATCATACTTTTCTCTGCTTATGAGTCTAGTTTTTTGAAAGGAAGGATTTCAGAGAAAATGGATCATGAATTTATTGCGTGCAAAAATCTGCAACAATAAAAAATTAAGACTTGTAGTGCGAAATTGAAAGCTGAGAAGGCGGAGGACGAATGAAATCAAAGTGGTGTAAAATAAGTTTACTTTATAAGCTATAGCCAAATTTTTATGAAGTTCCTATGCATTCAATATTAATCTGTGAGAAAACCTCGTTACTTTTTTAAATAAAAAAAGTTTACATAAAATACAGATATAAGCCCACTCAAAAATTACATAACAGCTCAGTGCCACCGATCATTGTGTGAATGTGAATATGGTGGCAGTATAAATATATATATATATATGTATATACGTAATACGTGTATGTAACAAAGACTTCAGGCACATGTTTTTATGCATACGTATGTACAATATCGTAGTGCTGGATTATTATTGACCCGGTTCAATGAATAGAGTCTGAAAGATGCTAGAAAACCTATTATTTTCGACAGCAATTTAATTATATGTCATGAAAAGGCTCAAGGCTCGTTTTGAAACACCCACATCAAGCGCTATTTGTACTTAAATGCCGATACCAGTATGTAATTTTACTTGGCATACATTTTTCTAACATTTTTCCGCAAAAATTAGTTTCACGTGACTTGATGGCAACTAACTGTGTGAAAAGAGTAGCATCATAATAAAAAGTTTTACGTGATCACATTCAAAATAGGAAGGAGTGAGAAGTGCACTTTTATTGAATAATTTAAAGGATAATTATTCCAAATTTCGCAAAATCAAGTATTTCATTGAAATTGAGGTACAAAAATGTCGGTGGTAGAGGAAATAAAGCCTTAGGTATTTTGAAATTGAAACCCCTGCAGTCGCTTCCAATTTTTTTAATTGGTACTATTTGCTATTTGCCCCCATTAAAGTTACAAGTATCTGGGGACCTCCTTTTGTAAAAAGAGAAATATCAAATCATACATATGTATATGGTTACATGGTATTTTCATATTATGGAACTTCATGGCTAAAACATGTTTCGCAAATATTTTATTGCTACAGCTTCTTGTTTCCCCTCCTTATGTTCTCTGTATCTGATCATAAAGTCTTTTACGTGTTACGTCCGCTGCATTCATAATTGAATGCACTAAAAAGTACGGAAATTTGTCAAATCAGTGAGGAAACGAATCGTACCTCTAAATGCTTAGCGCGACCCACTTTGTTTGGAAGATGTCTGAGTGAAAGCATATAGTTAAAAATTTATAGCTGCACATTATCATGCTTTATTCACTGGCAATTTAGAGTAAAATTCGTTCGTTTTGCCAGCTATGTACATTTTATTTCTGTAGATTTTATATAAATAAGCCAGGCCTATGACATAGTATAATAGTATTCGTATGAAAATTAATTGGAGCAACAACTTACTAAACTCAACCAAAAATCTATTGAACAATTCATGAGTTTTAAAAGCCTTTTGACGTAGCATCCCATATGCATACCTATTGAAGGCTGCGTAATAACCTACATTTGGTTCCTCAACAAATTACTGAAACTTTCTTTTCTTTTGTCCCATCTTAACAATAATAATAATTTGTGTATTCAGCCACTTAAAATTAATTGTGCTTCATAAATAATAAATAGCCGCAATTATATTGATTCGTTCATGCTTACTTTGGCTGCATTATAAAAATACACATATATGCCATCATTTTGATTTGCATGTGACTGAACAGCATTTATACACTCCATTCCGGAAAAACGAGTTGAAAATGTCCCGACTGTAATAAAAACAATCGAAGTAGCGTTATGCAAGTCGAGTGAAGTCACATGATTCGACCCAATATCTCCACATTGTTTTCCAAGACATTTTTAGTTCACTTGACATGCTCCTGATTTCTCCACATGCTGAAAGAAAATATATTGGGAAATCAATGCAATTTGATGATGTGGGCAACCACCGAAGCAAGCAAAGAACAAAGAGCACTGAAGAATAATGGGGAAATGAGAGAAAGAACAAAGTCAAATGTTTTATGTAATAAAGGAAGATATATTTACCCTAAAAATTCTTCAGTGGATATGAGCATATGTTTGTTTCACAACTAACTGTTATACAGATACAAAGAATTCATACATATGTATATCTTCATGCAGAATAGTGTTAAACATAAACTTACATACATTTTGAGTATCATTCAAGTGTGTATCAAGCCTACTTTTTACTCTTTTACCATTTACGAGAGTGAAACAAGCCAATGGAGCGATATCTTTTTTATTGCTCTTTGCTTTCACACACTTCTGTTTCACCACTATTCTTTCACACAGATACTACAAAGCGAATTTTATAAGGCATGAGCTCAATGCAATACGTATTGTTAAATATTATATTGATAGTCTCCGGCTCTTGTTCCTTTTTTTCGTGAAGCCCAAATGGCAGGCAGAAAAGATTACTCTCCAGTTACCAATGCAATGATCTTCTCTCTGCATCAGCACCAGTCTGTGTCTCTGTAAAGCCGCTATACACAGCAGTACTTCTTTGCAAACTACTTTCCCCTTCGTTTTTTCTTGGAAAGATTTATTGGATTCTTTATATAGCTTTATTTTTCTCATTCTAGATTGAATCAGGCGTAAAAGGATTATGGACAAGATGGATTTGCTGACCAACCCTAAGACAACACTTACTCTTACAACAACTACTATACATACATAGTTAGTAGATGAGGAGACACAAAAAACCATTTTCTTCGACAACTGCTGCGGTAATACTGGTCTGTGTGCAATGCAGCTGTATAAGGAGCAGCATTGGCGGTGAAGAGTAAATGCGCTATTGGTGATGGTGATGATGATGATGAAATGGTAGTCACCACGAAAAAGTACTCAGAGAAAACGACATTTACTACATTCGCCTTCGTGTCGTTGTGAGACTTTTGCACCACCACACTTCTCACTGATGATGTTAATGTAACTTTTGTCTCTGTCCCAAGGAGGAAGAAGAAAAAAGAAAACTTCTCTTGTCAGCTTGGTCATTATTGCCATTCAACCGTTGTCATTGATGTTCTACTCCTTCCCCATTTTTGTCGGCAGTGTTCATGTAAGTATATACATGCATCCCTATAACTCGTTATCATGAAAGTTAAGAAGAAGTGTACATATATGTTCCTACACAAAATATGATCATACGCGTCACTGATCATATACACATTTTTCCTTCGTCCATATTTTCCTCTTTATCCTTGCGCTACATTAGCTGTTTATACATCCATTTCATTTACTGATGATGATGTAATGATTTTCAGAATATGTTTTTAACCAATAGAATAAGTTTACGAGTTCGACTTAGAGTTAAGCATTCTTGTGTTTAACTTCTGGTAATGGAGACGAAGATCTAGTTAACTACCATCAAATGTTTATGTAACAGCCTTTGTCATCACCGTTATCGTTGCTGTCGACGTCATTCACATGACATCATATCACCCCTCGACCGTACATTACATTGTTTTTGTTAGTAACAACACACGCTAAACCAAACTATTTGACCAGTTTGGAAAAATAACTTGGAAATTTCCCTTAACTTTTACCCTTCAAGTATTGTGACTCTAAAAGCTACCTATGTGAATATAGGGTAACATGAATTTTGAGTGGTCTTACATGAAATCTGTACACAAGTGTCATACCATTCAATCTTGTAATGGGCTCTGCTATGATTCCATGCCCATTTTTTGGGACATTTGTGTAAGTAATAATCGCACAACACGCCCTATTCGTGTCATCTGTCTATAAATCGAGAGATATTTCTTCTATTTCACTTGAAAAATGGTATTTCAGACTTCCTGTGTTATAGTACATCGATAATAAACAATCAGGATACCTTTGCATTTTTTGGAAAGTGTACTTTTAAATATGTTGCACAAATGCAAGTAGCTTGTTCGTCCTTAAGACTAGTCGTCAACTTTCTCATGACTTTTTACCAACATGCCATCGTCTTAAAGAAACTTTTCAACGGTTGAACGATGCGGTAACACAAAAGCGAAAACAATCCAAAGTGTCAAGACTTATTTCAGGTTAGAAAGTTATTGTAGCATGTGGTTGTGCATATTATGTATCCTTATATAAGAACAAAATTCACATCATTAATACAGCAACAAGAATCATCATCTTCGCCTATACCATTATTGCTATCATCATTAAAACTGAAACGTAACAGGAGAGATGTTAAGGAAAAGCCAGGAAATAAAGCTAAGCGGTATACATACATAAAACAGATTAATACATAGTTCGTAAACTACTCCATTGATACAGAGCGTGTGAAGTGGGAATCATAGAGAAACAATCAGGGATTCTATTTTTTGTGGTGAAAGTAAAACGGAAACATAATACCTACGCGTGTGAGCTGGTGGGAACAAAAATTCGTCGCAAGTGTGTGTTAAAAAAAGAACTTACGAGCAGTACTAGCAGAGCAAACCAACAATGTTGATGTCGATCGTTTATACCACGACGACACTCGCCTATATCAGCTTCTTTCTTTCCTATTATTTTTCAAGACTAAAAACAAGTTTAGCAACTAAAGCTATCTTTAATCAGTACTGTCACTTTCTTTCCATCGTATCATTAACTTCCCAAGAAATAAAGAAGAAGGATATAGCAAGTTGTGTTATAAGAAATATAAAAAGCAAGTGGGGGAGTAGAATGTGAATAGTAGAGCAAAAGAGATGAGCAGATAGACAAGGACGCGACGACATGCCGGATGAGCTGCTCATTAAGCAGAATCAAAGGAATCAATTATTGGATCGCTAACTTAATTCGACAAATGCTATGGTATTGCTACACTTTCATGTTTCGGCGCAAATTGTGTCGTGTGATGACTGGAAGAAAACGACATGAAGAAATGTCTTTGTAAGAAAGAAGAAAAGTTAGTTTACACACATTCTTATTATGTATGTTATGTCGAAGGATGAGACAGAGTGAACGAAACTGGATATAAAATAGTAGTCGTAAGCATCCAATAAAACGTGGTTTTATTTCTTCATTGTCATTAACATTAAAGCATTTCAAAATACAGGCTAAAGAGGAAAGGAATCGCTTGAATTTCGGATTTGAAGTTAAATTAAGTCAATTGTACATATACTTATTCGCGCATGTCTTTAAGCACGGTGTTCTAATAATATTCTACAAGCAAATGTATACATGTGCACGCATCGAATATTCTGGAAAACTAGTACATAATAAGGTTTATGGTGACATTAGTGGTGGCAGTATATTAACTTGGCACTTTTATTCACAATGATACGATTACAAGCTACATAAAATGCGTAGGTATACATACATCTTGGTTGAATGTCTATGTCTTTGTGTATTATCATAATAGCACTCTCATTTTATTCAACACAATTCACCCATCCTTTCTTTTGTTTCTTTCTCTTTTGTAGATACCATGATGCCAGGAAGAGAATAGAATGGCAAGAAGCCAAGCCAACTTTAAAATACTCAACCGTGCACCTATCAACAGAAACAAGAAAAGTAGCAGGATAGCTTTACTGGCTCATGTAAGCTTCAGCACCGAGGGAGCGGAAATCACAGCAGCACATTCAGAAGAAACCGGCTTGCGTGTTGGTTTCAACGAGAAACAGCAACGTTTCTGTGTTCATTCAGTTACTCTCAATTAAAATATAATTAATCTCAAATTGATACGGTGAAAAGAAGGAAATGCTGCCTCATCTTCTGTGAATTCTGTGATGCTGGGTGAATGTGCTTCCTTTTGCCATCACTTTACACAAGAGGGAAATAATAAAGATGTTGTTGATGTCCCTGCTGCCATTACTAAATAAGGCATACGACTCATAAGAGTGTTGCTACTAAAGAAGAGTGACACTGTGGATGTAAACTTTATCAAGCAAAAGTATAATTGACCAGGAAAAAGTTTTATTTTCTCTCTTTTCATCTTCAACGTTTTCAAATGCTGCTGCTGCTACCGCGGGTGTTCTCCTTTCACTTTGAAAACTGTAGCAGAGAGAAGCAATATATTCAGTCGCATCAGCACCAGCAACATTATGAACAATGAGTTAAAATAGAATAAGAAAACTAGTGGATACAATAAGTTATTAGGAGCAGTGGTGGGACGATGGGACGATATAGTCGGACAAGAATTCGTAAAAGAATAAGTAATGTTAAAATGAACGAGGATAGTAGCAGTGGAGGTGGTGAGGGTGATGAAGGTGGTGGTAGCACCATTGGTGGCTGTCCTTATAGCAATTCAAGTTTAAGTAATGGGAAAAGTGGTAGTAAAAGTCAGAGTAAAGATTGTGACGACATAATATTCTGCAGTAGTGGCTGTGGCGGCAGTTGTAGTACCACCGCAAGAAAAAGCAGAGGCAACCATTTTGATGCTGATGAAGCATCAGAAGAAGCTCTATGGACACGTAGCAAGAAAAGTACTATTCCCCACAGGAAAGGTCAAAGACCACTCCAACTTTGCGTTGGGAACTGTCCAAATGGCCCTACTCCTCCTCTTTCTTCAGCCTGCTTTCTTGCTCTTGCCTCAGCAGAAACGACTATGACTCCAGCTTCAACTACTGTTATAAGAGAAAGGAGAAGAGAAAGAACAGACAAAGATTATGATGGCAGTAACTGTGATGGTGGTGGTTGTAGTTACGTTAGCAAAAGTAGTAGCTGTGATGGTGATGGTTCCCCTTATACTTCTCCATCATCGTCACCCTCCTCGCATTTCCACTATTCCCATTATTCTTCAAGATGGCAACGCTTCTCGACTCGACTGTTAGCCTTCCACAGTAACAACTTTTATCATCACCGCCACTCATTAAGATGGGATTTTTTTGGCCATGCAAGTGTCTCATTTACCCTTTTATGTGGTTCCATATTGATCCTCCTTGCCAGCCGAAATGATCTTCTTGGCCAGTGTGTCAAAGGGGACGAAATCTCCGAGGCGGATAAGCCAAGTAAGTCTTATTATTATTTTATACATATAAATTCTAAACTTTCCATCCGACAACGCAACGACTCTTGTATCGTATAATTTTCCATTTTTTGCTATTGTATTTCATTTGACTCCTTGCACTATCAGACAGAAACTCTCACAGAGTTAAAATGAATGAGTGAAATAATGTTCTTATTCTTATTATAATAGTCTCGTCATTTCTTCCATGCTCTATTGTCTTACTCTATATTTTCATTTTCTACATTGCCAACAGAATATCATACAATATAAAATACAAAATAATTTTAAATATACATACAATGTAAAAGTAAAGCTTTTGTCTTTTCTAACAAAAAGATATGTAATTTTGCCACTAATGTGGTTCTCCCATATTCTTCTTCAAATTTTCGGGTGTACATTTCTTCGTAAAGCCATAGAACATGGCTGTAATATAGTAGTTTTTGGTTTTTATCGCCTTCACAATTCACATGCATAAATCCCTTTTGTCTCTACGCTCTCACTGTACATCGTCGTCAGTCGTCGGTCGAGCATAAAAAATCCTATTTTATTATATGCGATATTTCTTTTTCACGCATCGTAAATTCACAGACACTCCACCATCTCGTACTTCCTTTATTTCATACATGCACAAAAAGATATTTAACATACCATAAAAATAATATCACTCAAGCATTACTTAAAGTACACATCATCCGATATTCATAAAACACTGCAATAGATACCCTTTTGATCTTCATTTTCTGATGCATATACACGAAAGCCAGAAAAATACACGATTTCTTATTATCTTACGGGCTTTTACTTACCTCAACAAGAATAACAGTAAGAGCAAAGCCACGGTCGGCAGAGTCCTGGACTCTGTATTCCGAGTCCATCAAAGACTCTGCCGAGCGA
>JAQFZH010005388.1:0-10634 GCA_034695485.1 Entomobrya nivalis
TTGAGGGAAGAGTTCTGTTTGGTGAGTCACTGCTTGTTGTGGTGGTAGTTGCATGTTGTGTGATGTCGAACAAGTTGAGAGAGAACGCAACTTGTCGTGTTAGGGTACATGTAGCTAGTGAGAAATACTTGTGAGCGGCATCGAAGTTGGGAGGGGAATAGATATGCGGGGGTGGGAAATTTACGTTTTCTCGTATTGCGGTAGAGAACACAATACGCGGGATCTAACCAAAGTATTTTCCAAAATATTCCCCCATAATTATTATGTACCATGTTCCGTATTTGTGCAAGTTCATTCATGCCAGTGGAGAAATACAAAAAAGCATAATAATCTCGTTTTTATTTTCAGGGTGCATTCATCCTATTTTTTTTTCTAAGGATTTTTTTTACGTAGATATATTTTACGATGACAATTACAATGCAAGACCAAAAAACCTACCTTCAATGAACTCTCACACTCAAAATCCGATAAGTTTATTATTATTATTGGGATTATTCATATTATGGGTCTCTATCTTTTCTCCCTTGTGTAACCTTTTTACCAATTGCATATACAACAATTTATTACACGACATTACCTCCAATTCTTTTTTTTGTCTATTTTGTCTTGTCGGTTTTGTAGCAGTTTCTACTGTAACAACACAAAAAACAGGAAAACCAGTATATATACAAAAACATACTAACTGAGCAGGATGTATTCATCTGTTTGTTACACTACTTATTTACCTATTCGTTCCTTGTTTGTTACATTAAGCTGTTTCAACTTACTCCCTTCAAATGGTAATATGAATTTAAGCAATGTAGAAAAAAAATGAATAAGGATACAAACAAAAGTATTTGCATTCGTTTTTCCCTGTTTTGTCCAAATAATCATATGCAAAGCAAATACATAATATTATTGCACTACAACTTTGTACGCTACTATATAGAATAGAACATAGTTTACTCATTCATTGATGTGTTCATTCATGCAGGCAACCAGCCGCACACTCAAAGAATCCATACCTTCTCCAATTCCACAACTTATTGCATTCGTCTCAACACCATCACCACAGTTTCCCTTTGTTTCTTTTGGGGTGTTGTTTTCTTCTCTACATCATTATTTTTTCTTCTCATGCAGTGCACACACAGTGGGCATTTTTCTTTCCTCCTCAAAACAAACTGCTCAATTTTTATGTTTTGGGGGCACTGCCAAGGAAAAAAATAACCTTCTAATTTTTTTCCTTCTCCCGTATCTAACTCTAAACTATAAACTAAAAGAGTAACAAAGCAGAAATATAGAGAAAATCGGAAAAAGACCATCCCAGCATAAACTTACTCTCCAGTATAAACACAAAAGTTTCCACCGAAAATCATACATAACGTAAATCCTGTATTAATGGCCAGGTTTCCAATGCAGGAAGCAAAACCATAAAATTTTAAAACAAATTCAGCGAGTGATACATGTTCATTTCAGTAAAAATACATACATTATGTCAAAAATAAGCATTTCATTGGCCTCTAATAGCACGCTGCTCTTTAATTACCTGTCAAATCTGTGGTAAAACCCAAGAAGAGGAAATGGAGTAGGGTGAAATAAATAGCAAAGATACGGCAATATCGATTGGGCATAGTGCACTTTTTTACTGAATTTTTAGTTATTACAGCATAACTTATAGGCGACCACATATATAAATATAGTATACATGTGTAACACAAGGGGGAAAAGAAAAAATACCCTGAAAGTATGCAATGCAGTTTCCAAATCCTTTGATCCATTATTAATCTCTTCTTCGGAGTTCTTCTCTTTCTTTTCCCTTTGTATATGTGTATGTTATGGTGTTTGTTGTAACTCAAGATCCAGTGAGATAGATATCTCAGCAGCCAGCAGTTTAGTAGTGACAGACAAGAAGAGAGACTGTATTACAGGGATTTTAACTCTTCCTTAGTAATCGCCAGTTTTTCACACCCTCACAAACTCTCAACCAAGAAAAGAATATAAAAAAACCAGGGCTTGTTGCCTTGTCTATGGTCTCTGAATTGAATGAAAGGAAGAAGGATGCACTAATAAAATGCGCGGTGTGTTGGTGCATGAATGTACTTGAAAATGAGAAAGAAGATGAGAATTGGTTGTGGTGCCATTTCATTATTGTCCAGCCTTAAGGTTTCACTTCTACTCTAATGCTTTTGCTATTAGGGATGGATGCTGGTATGGCTGGTGGTGCATTGGTTTCTACTTTGGTGTAAGGTAGTCAGAGGAACTTACATACGACATGGAGAATTCTGTAAGATAAGTAATAAGTATAATATACTAGTCTTCAACTGACTGAGTCTTCTGGACTTAATGTTCCTAGTTTTATTTCATTGTCGTTGTGTATTTTGAGTGGGCGAATTTCCCTTACGTACTTACATCTGTACATATATGCATCTACGTCTATTAAGTAAGTGAAAGGAAGTTAATGGCACGAGAATAGGTGAAGAGAGCAAGAAAAAAAAGATATTACCTCTCAGTTTAAAAGTGGTATTTTCTGGAAGACTAAAAATGTGTTTAGCCTGTCCAGTGTGAAATATACTGCACTACGTGGAATAAAACTGATGAAGAAGTTAGTTTTTTTCTCGGTGTGAATGTACATCTTAAAAGAGAACACAGGGCAATGACATTTATGCAGGAAGATGTTACCATGCTGCTGCATTCACTCTTAATGTATATTTTACTAGCTTAAAAAAAGACTCTCTTTGTGTATGTCTGTCTGTATATCAGTTTTAACAGTGTCATTCAAGAATATTCAAGATGGTAAAAGTATAATTGACCTGGCCTAACTCACAGCAGCACTAAAAGTAAGCAAAAAAGGCGATAGTCGGATTAGGAAGGCTTCATGATCTCTCTCTCAAACATCTCATCTTCTTCCTTAAACGGCTTAAGTCTCGGTAAATAAGAGGGAGAAGAAACAGAAGGAGAGAAAAAAAGTTACCAATTTCCTATTATCTGGAACTTGTACGGGAGAGAGAAACATGGGTATATATAGAGAGATGTGTAAAAAAAACGCACCACTGTTTCTTTTATGAAGTCTTTATTTGTGTAGATATCTACAAGGGAGACACCTTTATTGCATTGTATATGTTTTTTACGTAAATGACCATCTCTTCATGATCACTATGATCCGACAACAAAAAGGAATAAAGAGGTAGTTTAAAAGAAAAACCTGTGGGAAGAAAGATATTTTTTATTTGGACGGCTGAGGGTGTGAGAAGTTGACGACGACGAGATGATCCTGATACAAATACCCTTTTGTTCGCTCTCGCTGGTTTCTTCTTCTTGAACGAGCTCATCTTAGTTGGTTTGCTTCTTAACACTTATTTACTTGTCCAACCGACCAAGCAGAAGAATAATACTAAAAAGGAGATAGATAGCACACAAAACGCACTGCATGCGAACAACAGGGAAGAATATACGGAAAAAAAAACTTTTGTCCAGCCAAACTTGGTGGACTCTTGGACTGGACTTGGTGCTTGGACGGCTAAAATATATTTACAGCAAATGAGATAAATATCTGCTTGCTCACCCAATACCATCAGTATCACCAATCACCATCGTCATCAGCACTCTCTGGGAGAAGATAATAAGCGTAGGATGTAGTATGTGTGTGTAAGTCTGCTGCTGATATATTGCTCATTATTGCATACATTCAGCCTAAAGCATCATCCTTTCCGTTCTTCTTTTTTTTGGGGAAACGATAAGTGGTCAGGCTAGGCTGACCACACAAAACACATTTATGAGAGAGGGGAGAAATATATAGAGAGAGAAGGCAGCACAGGAAAAAGAAGCAGAAATTACTATTTCCATGAGCAAAGTGAAGTGTGGAGTTGATGGTGTGAAACTGGTTGAGATGGTTGGTATGGTGTTTTGGAGTGATGGTAAAAATGCAATTTGGTAATACGTGCGATGGCTCGAGGAGAAATGGGCTATTGCATTGTAATATTGTCTTTCCATTAGCTGAATTTATTTTCATATGGCTGAATCTACACTTTTGCTCATTATATTCTTCCAATTTTCTTTTTTTGGAGGAAATTTCTGTTTACATTGAAGGCACTTGGGATTTATTGCGATAGTTAGTTGCTTGCTGCAAAAAAATAATTGAAGGCAGATTAAATTTAGTTGTAATCTTTCCTGTGTAACCTTAAAAAGAATTGTGTGCCCTTATCAAAAAGACCTTTTGAACGATAATTCTTTTCTTTGCTGGATTCATCATGTTCACCGATTTGCTTTTGACTATTCTCTCTATTTGACGGCGGTGTGTTACTCAGGCAGATGTAATCCATCTGAAATTTTTTGGATGAGATGTATCTTTTTTTTGTCCTTTAGTTTTCTCACATTCACAGGATCACAGGTAAGACATCATCTCTTTCCTCACGAACCGACGGGCACAATAACAAGTCATGCATGCTCATAATATATCAGTGTCCATCCATCTTCTATTCTATGAATGCGTATGATTTTTCTATGCCTTTTTTCCACGAAGAGTGTATATAGTTTATTGTACAGGACAAAAATTGTGTGGACAAAAAAGCATCTCGTCCACATACACACAAGCATTCTTCGTCTTCTTTAGCTTATTTCTCGTGTCGGGTACTCCTCCGGCAGAATAAGAGCCCTTTTTACTCTCTCTCTCTCGTATTTTGCTGTTCATCCCTCCAGATAAAAAATGGGCCGACCTGACAAGTGACAATTGTAGTCAAATTTTCACTCACCGTCATGGTTTTTGTTGGATTTGGAGGCTGGTACTTTTTGCTCTTTTTTTCTCGTCTGTATATAAATCTATCTGCATATTATACTGTCTATTCTGAAATAAAAAGAATCCCCTTTTGACTTTTTCAACTCGGGTCAAATGCAGCAGTTTGACAACTTACTTTACGTTTTTTTTTCAATGAAACTACATAACAGCTAAGGTAATGCATGCACACATGATGATGACGATGATGATGATGATCACAATGATCCATGAATTTACCATGAATAATGTATGCATATTGTGTATGTAATTCTACAAAAGAAAAAAAATAAGAGAGGAGAATATTATCGTATGCAACATTTTTTTTGTTCAATTTTCAACAATTGAATTCAATTGAAGAAGGGAAATTGTTGAGAGGAAGGCGAACAAGGACAATAAGTGAATTTTAAGGTTTTGAGTGTTGTATAACAAGCATGATTCTTCTTCATCATCATGTTTCCTTTCCACTTTACAGAAAATGCAGTTGTTGTTATTGTTGATGATGTTGCAAGTCGATACGATATGTATCCCACCCAAAAGTCATACAAATCCATTGTTAACAACTGACCATCAATTACAACACGTCCAGAGAGAGGGAGAGAATACATAGTCAACTCAAAGAATTTACCAATTGACCTGTCCACGTCAATAATAATGGGCGAGTTTGTTAGCAAAACTAGCAGACATTCTTGAACCAAAAAAGTTTACTCATTTATGTAACCTTGCTTATTTATCTTTTAAAAAATGTTCACTTTGTTCACACACAAATATTATAAAATATATATAAAAAAATACCATGCGTACTTGCCTACATATAAAAAAATCTTGCGTATCACCCACAACTTAATATACATAAAAACATGAAAAAAATTATATATGTTGATTATGATTTTTATTGTGTTTTTTCATGTGACAATGTGAAGGAGAATGTTATTTTATTGATGTTGCTTAAATAACAATATTACTAACAAAAAAAATACACCCAGTGCACATCTGTGATTCTTCCATGACTCCTCTGACTTGACATTATATTCGCTCTGCTCGTCTTTTTTTACAATTCTTTCTTATTCATGTGTATGAAATGTTTTAATGGATGCACGACAAGAAATAAAAATGCATAATAGTGAATTTTATGTCAGAGGTAAAGGAATGAGATGAAAAGAAGAAGAAAAAAAGGAGAATAATCTCGAGACTTTTTTTTATGTCTTCTTCTTCACATCTAATGTAATATTCTATGTTTGCACATAGTCATGAATTTATATAGTTAATATGGGCCAATGGCCCCTAAACCTTAGCATTTGATAGTTTTTTGTTCGTAGTACAACATTTACATTTTCATAAGTAAATAGTAAAAAAAAAGGATGGAGAAAAAAATGACAAAAAATTACTGGGATGCGTTTGACACAAAACTGTCAGAGCTTCTTATACTTTTGCTAATAACAAGCCCAAAAAAAAACTCAAGAAGTGTAATGGTATGTGTGTCATTTTTATTACCATAACCACTGCTACCACCACTGCGACTCCACACTGTTCTCTCTGTATAACTGGAATTTGTGTAACTGAACAAGATGTTTCTTTTGCTTCTCTCTCTCCTTCGTTTCTTACTTAGTTTTTCCTATTTACTCTTCTTCTTGTGATGATGATGATGACATTTGTTGTGCCATGGTAGTAAGTAATATTCTTTGTTGCTCGTGTGTGTGTGTACTTATTGTGTGATTCACTGCAACACTACTAGTACTACTCCCATTACTCCAACACAAGATGTCACATAAAAATGGGAAATTCGTCCCTAACGAAAGTAAAATTTGCTTTAAATCAGAAGAGTCCCCAAAAAAAATCTACTCGCTGACACACACATGTTTTTATATTCGGTTTTGTCACTGGAATAATCGCCGTCTTCTTCAGAGAGCGCAAGAAATATGTTTATTGTGATAATACTCGACTTGTTGTGTTTTCTTGTTGATGTTAATGCTCGCTGGATAAAAAAATAAAGAATAACAGAAGAATAATATGTTTTCTTTGTCGTTTTCCCTTCCTTTTTTATAACGTTTTAGAAAAGGGATAATTCTGTATGAAGTAGAGAGAGAGAGGAGCAGATTGAGACATAACTTTTCCTTGTTATATTAAAAAAGAAAGAAGGAGTTAACTTCACTTGTACTTCTTTTTAAAAGCTTATAGAGGCCATCTAAGAAAAAAAATGTCTCACTGAATTTTCCTTTACTATATTCTTTTTTACTGTTGAACTTATCTCGCAGTAAAAGGCAAAGCAGGTTTAATATTGTTTCCTTAAATAAATGGGAAGTACTCATATGAAAATGCAAATCATAAAAAATCTTTTTTTAGGGGCTCAAATAATGCTAGTTACATGCATTTGTTTACTCGACTTTTGCTAGTTTCTTGAACCATTACTACAACAACAACTGCTACTACTAAATGATATAACGCTTACTTAAAACGAAGGAAAATGCACAAAAAGGGAAAATCTTCTTGTCCTGAAATCCTTTCTCTTTTCCTCCCGTAACTCGGAATATTACACTTTTTTTTACTAGTTTTGAATATGTTACTCATGTTATGTGAATATGGTATTTTTTTCGTTTTCTACATGCTGTAATAATATTGTGTTTGTGTGTTCCTCCAAACACAATTTTTTGTGTCTTTAAATAACCCAAATGAAATAAATCTTCTTTTTTTCTGGAATTTTTGTTGTGGAAAAACGCAGCCTGCAATAATACAATACAAGTCATATCACTATTTTACTATTATCCATTATCTTCATATATATCCCCATAGTGCACAGAGAGTGTATAGGATAATTAAACTCTATATGTGTATTAGTATTTATGCTTACAAACCATTTTATATGTTTGGACAAATAAGAATATTTTTTTTATTCATTGTCGAAAAAAGTAACTCTAAAGATTAGAAAGAGGGTTTGTAATATTGTCTGGCTTCTCCTTGGCCTCACTTTTTTTTATCGGTGACTGGGTTACGATGATGATGAGCCACTGCATTGCATAATATATGCATATAAAAAACCGGTAGAATAAAGTAATATATTTAAATATAATTTCCCTTCAACAATAATACCAGATTAGAAAAAAACGACTTAATCAGTTACCATGGTTAATGTAATTTTTTGAGCAGTAATGACACAAAAAAAGGATAAAGTGAATGGCATTTTTCTTCACTATTTTTTGTTACTATTATCATCATGCTTGTCTGGCCTGAATTCATTCAACTGCGGAAAATAAAAAAATTGTAAGTAGTAAGTAAGTCAAGAGATTTTTTTTCTTCCTTGGAAAAGGGTAATTCAAAAGAAAAGATAATGTAGTATCAAAAGGGGAATTTTATTATGGAAAATAGAGAAGCGATGTGATAGCAGTGGAATAACAACAGTTTTTATATTACTTCTCGTTTTTCTACAGAAAAAAAGATCCCTCCGGCACTAGTGCAGTCCAGTTACATAAAAAGAAAATAATAAAATAGATGGAAAGAGAGAGAGAGAGAGAGAGAGAAGTATATTTAGAATGGAGCAACCCTTTTTTTATCGACCGGACCAATTCAGTCAGTCACTCATGTCTCTCTGGCATGACCTATCTTTTTTCTTGGAATAAGTACGTTTTGAAAAAAAATTGCCTTTTTTCTGTTAAACAAGTACAACTGTGATTGTAGTAGGGCAAGAGTCGAGATTAAAACGAACGACCATGATTTGTCTTTTGAACATGTTAACATTTATAAAAAAAAGTGTACAGTAGTATGATGCGTTTTTGGAGAGATGTCATTCTAAAAATGTCACTGCTACTCCTCACGTTTTCTCAAAACAACAACTCAATTTAGAAATAATCCCTCTTAATTTTATCATCATTTTTGTCTACACTTTTTTTGATTGTTAACAAGTACATAATAACATTACATTGACATCTTGTATATGGATCCCTGGAAATTTCTGGATTGGCTGTGGGAAAAAAGTGGATGTCGGTATGTATTGGTAGACGAGTTTGTAAGAACAGAGCTGAAATATGTTCGAAAAAATTGTGTATGTATACAACTGTAACTATGTGCTACACACATTCCAATCCCGTCAAACAGACAGTTTGAAACATTCCTTTGAAAAGAAAGCTGTACCGATCTCAATTATTGTTGTTGTGTCTGCGTGTGATAGAAATTTTGGTGGGGCTTTTTTTTAAGGAAGTTTGTAACAGTAGTAGTGGCAATGATGGTGATACTGCTGGTCGTACAGAGAGTTCTTGTACATTTGTTTAAAAAATGTTCTTCAATATAATAATACTACCAACAACTGAAAAAATCACCTCACTTGAAAAAAAAATTTCTTCATTCAACCGAAATATTTTTTGGTACAGTTCACTAACTTTAAAGGAGCAGCATCACCATCACCATATCACCACCAGGTCTCAATATATCTATTTGTCTGTGTGGAATTGTGCTTTTTCTGCTTCAAAGAAAAAAGTAATTCCATTGCCTTACATCATCATCATCATCCAACATACATATGTTCTTTAGCACTGGTTTCCTTTCTTGCCCTTTTTACTCATGCAGCAGATTCAACACAGAGGCCTTCTTATTGGGCGTTTTCCAGTTTCAGCATGAGAGCACATATAAAATGGCAGATCTGCTCTATCTGCTCTCCTCAAGTCAAGCAAGGAGAAAAATGAACAAGATGATCAGATGATGATCATCTTCTACATCATCAGAGAGTATATAGATTTTTTTATCTTATGTTATAATTTAGACAGAGAGGGAACTCTATATAAATATATTATTGTTGCTGTCATGTCATGAACTGCATTTTTATATGAAAAGGTGTACTGATGAGAATCAAATGCAACGAGAGGGCAGGGGTACTACTGGTGTAGTAGCGGCTGCACTTGAATAATTCCTTGACATTTCAACTCAAGTTATCTACAACAAAAAAAAACGTAGACACTTTTCCCTTGTAAAAAATACTCCGTTATCAGTTTTTCAGGCCCAGAAAGGGCGTTTGTTTAAAAACTTTTTTTTTCTGCTATCTTGTTCAAGTACTTACAAAACTACGTCATAATGAAGACGATATGACGGTCGGCGGATCGGTGGATCTAGTGAGTTGAA
This sequence comes from Entomobrya nivalis, assembly GCA_034695485.1. Classification (NCBI taxonomy): domain Eukaryota; kingdom Metazoa; phylum Arthropoda; class Collembola; order Entomobryomorpha; family Entomobryidae; genus Entomobrya; species Entomobrya nivalis. The sequence continues at coordinate 9,854 of JAQFZH010005388.1, forward strand.
CATTGTACAGCTCTCGATTCTGTCCCAATGCTATCACTTTATTTCGTCTTTCTTCTTGGCATGAATTTTAATATGTCAAGAGTATCATCTACGCACAAAAAAGTATTCATATATGTTTGTGTGTATGCAAGTATAACTGCTATTTACTCTTGTGACCCAGTAGCCCTTTCATCGCCACAAGACAAGACAACAAATGACAAAACTTTGTCAGCTACACTGCAGCTACTTACTCCAAACATTACTTTCTTGAGTACATAATGCATGATCCACTTGTGCTCTGGCGATTGCCTTACAAAAAGCACAATATTTTTGTTCTCGTTTGTCGTCATCATCCAACCTAAAATAGTATCATTCTCAAGAGAAACGCGTAAAATGTACTTTGTCGCCTTTCACAGAGTTAGCTCAAGTCATCATCATCATCAGCAGCATCATCGTCGTCGTCATAATGAACATGTAGCAGAGAGAAAAAGAAAAGAAAAACTGGCAACAAATATGAGAGATGACTAGTTCTACTACTTGTTTAGATACTTTAGCAGTTTTCTCTTCGTGATTCCTCCTCCTCGTACTCCTTCTTGACATTTTCTCATATTTGATGCGCCAAAGGATATATGGAATTCGTTTCCTTAGAACTATCTAACAGACGGTTTGTATAAGAAGGAAAAAAAGAAAGCAAAAAGGTTTATTTCTCTTTTTCTTATTTGCTGTTTTTTGGTGTGACTGTGTACGTATTTTGTGAGTCATGTCGGGTCCGCTATAACTTTATTTGTAAATACAGTAAAAG